>APFE030346835.1:24608-51384 GCA_000404065.3 Pinus taeda
TCCACCTGGATCAACTACCCAAGGACACGACTTTACACTTTTAGACTCAATGCTTCATCATCTCTTTTGTTCACTTCTACTTAACTTCTTTACAACTTAGAGCCTCTCGCTCTATTTATACAATCCCATGGTTCTCGAACCATGGGTATAACACTCAAGCTGATATTATAGTAAAAAAATAAGGGCAGACAACCATATGACTTAATTACAACTTCGCGCTCCATGCCCACAAATTGTGGAGTCTTTACATCGGACTTATTCAAAACTTGGGCTTTAAGCCCCAAAGCTTGCCTTAGGGGAATCCCATGCCCAATAGGCCCCCAACACAAACATCATGACCCACCCTCGTGTCACTTTGTCGGTGCGGAGATCTTCGCATGGAGACCTCCCAACTCTGCTTGGATTATTGTAAGGTCGGCAGCGCACTGAGCGACTGCCTGTTGTATCTCCTGGACACGTTGTTCAAAGACCATGGTATGTGAACTACTTCCTTGTATATGCTCCTGCATCCCCTGCATCTATGAGCTCTCGAACAGAGTAGTTTATAGCCCCGCGCCTCATTTCAACTACTTAGATTGCTAAGATTGTGCTTCCCACTATTAGTTAGGTGGTCGAGCCATCCATATATGACTTCCATCGATCATCAATCTTTTTTTCTAGAAAGATTTTTCCTTTTAACTTTATTGTTTGCATTGCGCACTTCACCATCTACATCGCGCCACAATCATTGATCCCTCTAGTAATATACAGTCCAAGTGAAGGCCTCAAGCCGATCAACTCTCGACGGTAGTCCCTAAATTTGTCAACATAATCATGCACATCCTATTTTATCACCACAATTTTCTTATCAAGAGTATCCTTTCTTATTCCTTCCTCAAGCTTCTTAACTTCTGCTTCCACCAGAGTGATTTTCTCCCTTAACTGCACTCTTTCTTTCATGAGTTTTTGGATCCTAAGATCACCCTGTTGGATTTCTTTATCAGGTCCCAAGCATTCCTCTTCATCCAACTGCGCGATCCCTTCTTCCAATGTTCTGCGAATCATCATATCCCCTAGCACTGCTATGTGCAGAGTAGGCATAATATACTCCATCAGTATTTCACCATTTTCTCCATAAGTCAGCCTAGAAGGCATCTGTCCCGTCAGTTTCTTGCATGTTGTCCTATAGGCCCATAAGGCTCTTGGTACATGCAGGTCCCAATCACTTCACTACACATTACATACCTTGTTTAGTGCTTCGCACGCTTCACTTAATGCTTCCGCATGGGTAACCTTCTACCCAAAATGCATGTGCATCATTCTCCAGCATTCGTGCCAGTACCCACTTCATGGGCGTAGCGCGCAGTACCCACTTCAAAGCTTCAAAACGTTGCTTTTCCGACACCTCCCTTTCAAATTAGTCCAAGAAAGCATCTACCTCACCTAATCCATCATAAGTAGGAAAATATCTCACATATGTTGATACGCAGCGCAACAATCTTGTCATCATATTACAGTTCAATGTGGTGACCTCATGTAACCAGTTCTGCCATCGCTCTATCTCTTCATATGAATCTGACGTACAGGAGCTTTCGCCCTCCCATGATATTCGTCCATCTATGGTGGGAGTTACCCATTCTTGATCTCATGTAATTATCTTGTAGATGCAATTCAAATCATCATCGCTTTCATAGTCACACACTAGCTCTGTGTAGCGCGATCCTTCCGCAGGGTCCAAAGGTAGGACTACGCGCAGACGTTTTCTGAAAAATCATCTTGTGCTTCTTCAGATTAATCACCCCATTCATGTTAGTGGCCCAATCAATTGCTAAGAGCATGGGGTAGGGATTGTTGTCATCAACAATCTTTATCACTTCAAAGTCTACTAGCACACTCGCTCCTTTAATATCCATGGCGATTCCCTGCAATCTCCCCATAGGTATTATCTTTTTCTGGTTCACCATTAGCAGCTGGATAGGAGACCATTGTAGTGTAGACCTTCGCATGCACTCCCATGTCTGCTTCGGCAGAACGTTCACATCCGATCCTAAATCCATAATTACTTGGTCCATCTCATATTCTCCAATCTACGCGGTCAACCTCATTTCTCTTCCCATCCTCATCGCATGCTTTCCAATCTTCCACACTATGCGCGGTTCTCCTAGCGCAGTCCGAATGCGTCTATTAATGAGTTCTTGTAGTCCTTCTTGTAATCCCTTTGCTGCTCATGGATAGTCAAAGGCCTCTCTCAAACCTTCTCCTTTTCCCTCCAAGCCTCCTATTTCTTTTTGCAATTTTCGTTGGGGTCCAATGCTATCACTTGTGTGAATCGGCCTCTTCACACACTCACTAACCTCTAATCCAACTGCGCAATCCTAAAGGAGATAAATCCTTCTCCATGGATGACTTTCCTTGATAGGAAAAATCCATCCAACTGATAGTATACTATCCCTCCTTTGATCTCAACTAGGTCTCTGTCTGAACTGACATGCATGAGTTATTCATGAGAGAATATTCAGTTATCTGAAGTGCAACAGTTATATGCAAGCATGCATTAACTAACTGAACTCACACTAATTTAAACAAACTATTTAAATCAATCTAACTGAACTTGACTCAGTTAACTAAGCCAACTACTTACAACTCCAATTAGAACTCATCCTTATCTCTTTAACTGATGGATAAATTCCACAATTAATAGAGAAACTATTGCATGTCCTCAGATAGACTTCATGTTTGATTTTTCACAACTAATTAACTCAGGTGAATTAATTTATTTATTTTCAAACAACTTTTAAGTTCAAATTCGAATTTTACTTCCTATGTTTAGTCCAGGGACTGACTAAAATAGGAATCTATCCTGAACTACTAAAAATAGAATGCTATTTTTAGCACTTCCATTTTTTATTCCCTATTGCTCAATCCAGCACTGGTACCCAAACTGCTATTTATAGCAGTGATATTTTTAGCACTTCCTTTTTTAGATTTCTTGTTGCCATTTTCAACACTCCCTCTCAACAAGAAAGGCTTCAACTCGAACCCGATTGTGTACCTTTGGAATGTTCTACATGTAACACTTCTACCAAGAGTGGTTGCTCCAACAACTCTAGAAACAAAAAAAAAACTCCCCACTGACTTCTCTATGCGGATAGAAATGCACTCTGATGTTGAAGCTCTACCTGCTACTAACAAGTGCTCCCTCTTTGACCTTTGAGTTGTTGCAACACTCCATGCATCTTGCACCATTTCACACCTCTCTGTGCCATCCTACACTGGTGCAACACTCCTGTGCCTCTCGCATTGTTGTAGCTTGTGAGCTCTATATAGTCCTTGGACTCCTGCACTATAGCTCTCTCTACTGCTCCATCTGAATCTATCTCTACCCACTAATTCAGTCCTACTACTCCTCATCAGGGTCCTGTACCAAAGACGAATCAAGGAGGTTGGGTACCTAAATGAACCTTCCCCTATTCCAGCCTTCTCAGGATTGTCACTCCACATCGCCCCACCTCCAACCTGGATGTATGGATGCATGTGATCCCTCTGCCCACCTGGCTCGAAATTTCCCCCTACTGGAGGTCTCTCCATGAGTGGATGCCTCTACTCTGTCTCCTCTCAGCTTCCCTAGTTGTGGCTGCTCCACAACCTCTTGAAGCTGCTTCCCCAATCGTGGCTCCTCCACAATCATCTGAGAGTTCTTCTGGCATTACATGTTGAGAGGTAATGTACTTTCCCTCTCAACCACCAAGTATCCGTCAGTTTCCTTGCTCCTCAAGGCTTTGCATGCATCTTGAACCTCAAGAGCATATAGGTTCTTGACCAGTGAACTAATTTGCTTCACCTATCTAGTGATGATGTGTCTATGGAAAACCTTTCCCTTACTGAAGACTACATCATAGCCTCTATCTTTCAACGTCGTGATTGACACCAAATATCTCTTCAGTCCTGGTACATACTTGACATCTGTCAAGGTAAGGCGAGGTCCATGCTCCCCCTAAAAAACAACCATGCTTACACCTGAGACACTGTACTTTTCATCATTAACCATCACTATGAGTATCTGGACATCTTTATACTCCAAAGTACTGAACAAAATCTTGTCGTTAGTCATGTGGAAAGAAGGTCCACTATCATGAAACCAACCACTTCCCACCATGGATGAAACCATGCATGCGAACAGTGTGAAATCCAACTCGAACTATGAGGCTAGTGCCTCACCTTCTGATCCTTCCACGGATCCCTTCTTGGATTTCCTCAGTGGACAATTTGCAGCAAAATAGCCCACCTTATGACAATGAAAGCATCACACTTTTGATTTTTCAAACTTCTTCCCACCTTGGGAAGAACTGGATTGGGAAAGAGAATCCTTCTGCTTACCCTTCTTCGCCTTACTCATTAAGGTGCAGTTTTCTTCATCCTCCATGGATGAAGAGCCATATCTGGTGATTCTTCTTATCTCCTCCTGCATTAGATCTGACCAAAGTTCTTCCCAATATGGCAGTTTCTCTCTTCCATTAACTGAGTCTTGGTAGCTATGACAGCTCTTAGGAAGACTAAGGAGTGCAAGACTCACCATGTCATCATCCGCTGTCATGATCCCTACACTTCCAAGCTCATCCCTGTAGGTGGTGAGCCTGTTTAGATACGTAGATATCATGTCGCCCTTTTCACACTTGATCTTACGAAGCTTGTCTTTCAGTGCCAGCTTCCTCTGATCACTGCTATTCTGATATAGATCTTTCAATGTTTTCCACATTGAAAATGGTGTCTCCTTCCCATGGAGACTCAAGACTATGTGGTCTCAAACTCCCTCTAGAAGGATTCTCCTTGCTGTAGCCACACACTTTTTCCATTCCGCTAATTGAGTAACATCATTCGGCTTGGGGACTTCTTGATCAATGAAGTCCTTTAGACCATTATCCTCTAATATTGCTTCCATGCAATCCTTCCAGGTTATATAATTTGAGCTACCATCAAGGGCATACTCAAGTCTTAAACTACTGAATGCCATAAGTGAATTAGAGATGTGATAAGAACTTGATTTCTATATTTAGGAATCACAAACTTTTAACTTATCCCTTCTTGTATATTGATCTTCCTTGATCACCTTTGCTCCAATACCATGTAGAAATTCCCACTGTAGATCAATAGATTATGCAATATACTAAAACACAATACAAGATCTACTTTTACAACACTTTGCAGAAGCTTAATCAATTTGAGCACGATCAATGAGAACACATATAAATGAGAATGAGAAGCAATTACACATAACACATAAGGAATATCACGGGGAAAGCCTCAACCTAAAACCCCAACTCTGTATTATCATACAAGTGGAAATATAGTTCATATTACAAAAAGAATCAGCTCACAAGCTATCATGTTCTCTCTGCAATCCCTCTACTTCTCATAAACAATCAAAGGCCTCTCTCAAACCTTCTCCTCTGCCCTCCAAGCCTCCTATTTCTTTGCGTAATTTTCCTTGGGGTCCAGTGCTGTCACTTTTATGAATTGGCCTCTTCACACACTCACTAACATCTGATCCAACTCCGCAATCCTGAAGGAGATAAATCCTTCTCCATGGATGAGTTTCCTTTATAGGAAAAATCCATCCAATTGATAGAGCATTGTCCCTCCTCTAATCTCAACTGGGTCTCTGTCTGAACTGACATGCATGAGTTATTCATGAGAGAATATTCAGTTATCTGAAGTGCAACAGTAATATGCAAGCATGCATTAACTAACTAAACTCACATTAATTTAAACAAACTGTTTAAATGAATCTAACTAGACTTGACTCAGTTAATTGAGCCAACTAATTACAACTCAAATTAGAACTCATCCTTATCTCTTTAACTGATGGATAAATTCCTCAATTAATAGAGAAGTTGTCGCATGTCCTCACATAGACTTCATGTTTGATTTTTCACAACTAATTAACTCATGGTGAATTAATTAATTTATTTTCAAACAGTTGTTAAGTTCAAATTCGAATTTTATTTCCTATGTTTAGTCTAGGGACTGACTAAAATAGGAATCCATCCTGAAAATAGAATGTTATTTTTAGCACTTCCATTTTTCATTCCCTATTGCTCAATCCAGCACTGGTACCCAAACTGCTATTTATAGCAGTGTTATTTTTAGCACTTCTATTTTTAGCATTTCTTCTTGCCATTTTCAACATGACACATTGGATTCATACAATCATGAGCATAATGTCGTGGCCCTTCGTAATTGTAACATATCAGTTTTATGCGACCTCTTCCATGTCCTCCTCCACCTCGGCCTCATTCGCGCCCTTGAAATCCATTTCGCGCCACTCTTGCGTTCTCGTCAAGGGGCCGCAATTTGGCCTAAACTCTGTAGGTGGTAGTTCTATCCATCATCAGCTCATAGCTTCTGAAAGTGTGCTCATCGTGTCCAACCGATCCACAAAAATCACAGAGCAACTATTGCGAATTATGTGTATACTTCTGTAACAAATGGCAGTTGTGCATAGCATGCTTTCCTCCTATTTGACAAATCGCACACCATAAATCAGGTGTCACACTAGGTCCTCCTTATGCTCTAGCCTTAACAATGTCAGCCCTCCTCCCATGAGGTAATTCACAAACACTGGGCAATGGTCCTTGTCATGTCCTTGACCCTTACATTTAATGCACCATACATCTTCACACACTTCCGATCGAGCTGTCCTGACCTGTTTCAGACTTTGCATCTCAAGGCATAATTTTTTCAACTATGTGTGGATCTACTGAACTCCCAAGTTAGTATCCTACAGAAGCATTTCCTGCAGCCTCATCACAATCTCCAAGGCCTCTGCCTAAGTTGTTAACCTCTGTTGTGACAACACATTCCTCAAATGCGGCGTTAGCGATGCTACAAACCATTCGCGGCGTTGTCCATCCATCAAAGTCATATTAGCTTCAAGAATTATGCACTTCAGTCTCTGATCCAACTCCCACGGAGTTTTTCCTGGTAGCGTTGTGATCCCTTTGAATCTAATGATCAACTGTGCCTTTGACTTTGGCCTGCTAAATTCTCTATTTAGCATAATTTGGATATCTGCGATCCCTAGATTCGGATTGTTATTAGAATGCATAATATACTAGTTTAATGCGTAATATTGCAGAGTGCTCACCAGTGTTGATTTATTTATATTATCATCTATAACTCCCTATGCTTCCAATACAGCTATTACCACAAACCAAAACTGGTGTGGGTCTTCATTTCCTACTCCCTTGAACACAGGCAACTTTATCGCACTTGCCAGATTGAATCGTAGTGGTGGTGGAGGTGGTATGGGTGAATATGGAGGTGAAGGCGGTGAAGCTGGTGGTGGTGTGGGTGGGGTTGGTATGTGTGGAATCCTCTGCCTTATCAAATTGATCGCACATCGCGGTAGGACCTTCGTGAGCTCTTCCTAATCCCCTCGTGGGGGTGAAATCAAAGGGCTATTCTCTGGTCCCCTACTTCCTTCATTTCTGTAGGTTTTTCCACTTAGCATGGTTTCAGACATTAAGGTAATTGCATAACCCTATTTTCACACAATAACATTTTAATCCAAGTGTTTAGAGACTTTACGTACTTACCTAGCAGTCCTTTGAGAAAGTGTCGCTCTGCCTCGCTATATCTAACTGAAGTATCTACCACGAACTAATTAGTGAATCCTCCTTTTATTTGATCAAGCTAGTGATCAACAGTGCACGTGATCTTATCCCCCGATGCTTCCGATCTGCTCACTAACTCTGGGGTCCACACAATAGGATTTTCGAGTTTCCAGCTTCCTTGGCTATCTGCTAGCTTCTTGATCCACTCATACAGCATAGTAGGGAAAGATGAGAAGAAAATTTCATGGATCTTAGTGTATGGGTAGCTGCCTAACCACTCTTTCTTTGATAGTTGTGGATTTATGTTCTCCAGTGCCACGAACTCGTGAATTGTCTTGTCCAACCAACCTTCAATTTCCTTCTTAGTTGGATTCCAATGATACTACATCAGACATCTCTATGTAGATTTTGGTCTCGACAATAGAACCATTTGTTGGCTTGAGGGGGCCTAACCCAGGTTTTAAGTTATTTAGCCAAACAAATGCCTGTACTACTGGCCCTTTCGACAATAGCCCACGAAGTGCAGATTGAGGTCTCACCCGAAGTAGTATCGGGGGATGCTGAAACCAAGTTTCTACACCCATGAGATGTACGAGGGGTCAATTTAGTCCAACTGTGAATACCTTCGTGCAGGTCATTTCATGCACTTTCCTGACCTGTGAGCTTTTCACGCTCTGTTATACTAACCTTCATGTAGCCCTAACCAAGGGCTAAGGAGCCTTCATGCTACTAAAGCAGTGATATGCACTATCTGCCCAACCTACACCACGGATCTTACTTATCTTCTTATAAAAGTTAGTTATATTCATGTAAACTGATACTTTATCTTATATTCAATTTATCAACACCTTTACATAAGTTCACGTAGCAAATAAACAGTAAAATTGCAATTCATACCTAAAATACTTCAATGAATAAAATAGGAAAAGATACACATAAATAATGTAAAACGTCTCTTTATTAATGCTTCAATTGGTTACGGATGCAACCTGCCCTACGCACTCAACTTCAGGGGTCCGCGCACTCAGCTATGGACTACGAGGCCTCTGCACACTTAGCTTCAAAGCCTTCTCCTACTCTACTAGCCAAGAAAATGACTTTACACTTCTAAACTCAATGCTTCATCATCTCTTCCATTCACTTCTATTTAATTTCTTTACAACTTAGAGCCTCGCTCTATTTATACTATCCCATCTTCCGTGAACCATGGGTGGAACTCTCAAGTTGACATTACATTGCAAAAATAATGGTGGACAACCCGATGACTTAATTACAACTTCGCACACCGTGCCCACAAATCGCGGAGTCTTTACATCAGACTTAGTTAAAACTTGCCTTGGAGGGATCCCGCACCCAACAATTATACTTGAAATTGGGAGGGAAAGTTGGCGTCTCTATCTCCATTTTATGTTGGAGGAAGAAGCTCATTTCCCAATCCGTGTATATTTTAGTACTACTGAAAATCACTCCTTGGGAGATAGAACTTTAAAGAATTTAGAAAACTAAAAACCTTAGAAACTACACTTGTACTGAATTATTATAAAATTCCTTGAATTATACCCGCACTCTATTACAAAAATTGATCTATATGTTGTGGGAAACAAATAATGGGCCTGCTATTGGGCCTTTAATGCACCTATAATAGCCCATTCACCATACATGGTCATGCCTTGGCATCCATATGCATAATGGAGATTTGACAGGCAGAGGTAATTGAAATTCCATAAATACAACCCAAAAACCCATCGATAGCCTACTTAGTCAGCCTAATCATGAATGGTTTTCCATACAAATTATATCTCGTGCCATCAATACCTGCTCCACCTGCCACCACTTTCAAACCCAGAAAACCCTTAGGCTGAGCTTCGTAGTTGAAACCTTTTCGTCACATAGATCCTCTGGCATTGCCATACTTATCCTCCATCACCTCCAATTTCATTTAGGTATTGAACTGAATGTCATAACTCACTATTGAACAAAACCTTCAATTATCATTTCCTATTATTTCATACATTATCACCTTTGTGAATTGTGAACAGTAATCACTCTCCTGATTCGTGAAAAATTTATAACCTATTTTTATACATGTCTTGTTTATGCTATCCTGAATCACACCTAATCCTTGTGAACGATCCCTTTAAACTTTGATTCGAATATTATAACAAAGACCGAACGCTTCCACTATTTAATTGTCATCTGCAAATTAATACTATGATATCCAAAATATGATAAACAATGACTGATATACAAAATAAGAGAATCAAGGAATCATTGTTTAGTAGACCCAAACTAGGGAATTAAACTCAAACTAAATTTACTTTCATAAGTCTATGCAAGTTTCATTTCGTTCAAGTGCTATGAAATCATTTTTTAGTGCCAACAATACTGCTATGAAATGGGAATCCCTAAAAGATTTTGAAATTAATTTACCAATAATTTTCTCGAACATATGCCTTCTTGTTGAGTTTGACAAAATAACTTTCAAAGTGATCTTGAAGGTGTTTTTGCTACTACAACACCTCCAAAATTTTGGCCTACAACAAAATTTCATAGCTTACTTTGACTGTGAATTATGTTGTCAGAAGTATACAGAGTCATCGCATGTGTTTTCTCTAAGTATTCTTATCCCATTTAGAATAAAATAAAAGTGTCGTCCCTTAGCATGGATAGCGTCCAACATCGCATACATGTAGTTTTGTTTTGTTTCAATGGGTAACCTTGGTGTTAATGAATCATTCTTACCATTTATACATGTATCGCACTCATACCCAAAGTTTCAAGAATTGTTGCACAAGTGTCATCACTATCATTGCAAAGTGAACCTTTAGTGTCGCACTTGGGGAAATTTTTCACAATTTTGTCACAATGAGGGAGGTATGTTTTTCATGTGTTCTGAGTGATAAATGTTATGTCATAAAATATTCTAAGTGTGTGATCATGATTAAATTTTTTCATTGTTCACTTTGGCCTCACTAATCCCACACTTATCCAAATCAAAAAAAGTTCCTACCCAAGAAACCTAACCTCACTTGGCCTTTCTAAATTGCACACTATACAATATTAGTACTTAAGCTTCAACCTTGCCTCTTAGTACTGTGGAATGCATAGTCCCTTCCTTCCATAAATGTGCACTACGCATTCTTAATGCTTAGCCTCAACCCTTGAGATCTAGAACTATGCAACTCTTTCCTCCAGTCACCCTCTTCTATTTATCACACAGTATTGAGCTTTAAGCCTCAACCTTGAAGTCTTGAACTACAAAACTTCATAATCCTTGGCCTCTATACCTCTAAAACTGCATAGTGGGCAACCCCAAACCTCAAGTCTTTAGGATGACACTTTTAGCCCTTCAACTGTGTGGATATCTAGCCATGTCATGCTTGAAGTTCACACAATGTAGTCTCAAGGATTAGTCCTAGCCCCTAACCTTTTGAGCCACACAACTACACAATCCCCGAGCATATTTCGTAGACTATCACCCAGTGCTATCTCCATCAATGGTTATATTGAATCAAGATAGACTATGGGTCTATTAGAATGATGTCGTCTTGTCATGAGTGGATTTCAGTTACAGGTATTCCATCATGTTATGATAGGATGATAGAAGAAGGAGACCCTGATAGAAGACACCTTTGAAGCTATGAGAAAAAGTTGATCAATCAAGAGAGACAAAGGGACACCATATTCTGACAACAGATGGAGATCAATAAGACTCCCTACCTTCAATCCTTTTGGAGTAAGAACAAGAAGAGCATGTTCCATCTTTCAGGAAGACGCAAAGAAAGCAGTGGCAAAGAATGGATTGACATTCCCATGTAATAATGTATTCCATGTCATCATTTTCATGTTATGAGTCATAATTTTCCACATCATTTGTGAATTATGTAAATTCAATATTAGGGAAATTTAATGTAAAGTGGAATTCCAAAAGTCATCCATAGAATGTGAAAAGCCATGAGCAAGTTAAAGAGTCATAGAGAAGTCAAACAGTCATGAGGGTAGTCTACGAATCACAAGGGAGGTGAATGGTCACCACATTTTTTATATATATACCCTCAAACTAATGCAATGGAATTTTCACCTTGGCTCCTCATGTTAGCACAAGTTTGTACATTTCCTAAAGGTCCAAAGGTCATGATTATCAGTTCATTGTGCAAGGGGTTATGTAATGGCGTATGATTTTTTTTTTTTTTGTGGAAATGTAATATAAGATTAAGAACATTTCTAAAGATTTATTTCACCTAATCCTAAGTTTTCCCTAAGTTATTTCAGAAAAATCAACCTATTGGACGTCTACTGGTGGTCCTACAAAAATATTTCGTAGCGCCCATAGCAAGATTAGAATTGAGTTTACAAACTTCTTTTCAAGTGTTGAAACCATTTTTAAAGAAGATTTAACCTTATTAAACCATTATATTACATTTGGTAGAGTTTTCAAGCATAAAAGAGGGATTTTAAATTAAACCCTAAAGAGACAGTTTGCCCTAAATGGCAGTTTCTAGCATTTTTCCTGTTTTTTTTTTTTTTTTTTTTTTTTTTTTTTTTTTTTTTTCTGGGCAAATGCTAAACTATTTATATTAAGAAAAAGAAAAAGATATGTACAAGAGGTCGAAACCTCTGAGAGCGCGTGAACAACTCTCTAACAAGTTTTCCAGACCACAATTGGTGTTTACAGGCCTTGACACAGTGCCTGTACTCAAAAATACATTTCCAGTCTACTGAATTGGACATGATGACCTGGAATTAACAAAATGCAAGAACAGAAGCTGACAAGACAAAAATAGAATCTGACTAGACAAACCAGAAGCTGACTAGACAAAACCATGATGCCTGAAAGGAGAGGGAAGTTGGAGAGAGGACACATGTCCAGCATCCGAACAGATGGCGCAGGCTGAGCGTAGGTGGTAGAGGACACTCGTCCATGAACCAATAGCAAGCTGAGCGTAGGTGGCATGCAGGACACTACGTGGGCAGATACCAAAACACTCGTAACCAAAAGAGCAAGGCCGAGCTGACCACAGGTGGTCATCGAAACAGAACCAAAACACCAAAAAACACAGGAGAAGAACCTTACTCCTTCCCCGCTTCGGCAGCCACCTTATCTTCATTTTCCTTCTGCTTGGCAGCTTGCTGCTCGACTTCCCATTCCGCTTCCTCTCTTGCAGGATCAGGCACAAATTCGATTTCCATGCCGCACGGAATATCCTCTAGTCTCAGAAAGCCTGGAGGGAGAATGGGATACAGCCGACCTCCAAAGAAACGCCCAGGCTTCTTGTCTTCCTCAGGTATCTTCTTAGCTGCCGAACTGGTGATTTCCATATCGATAAGGCTACAGATTTCCCTAAGGGTTTCATTCTGCTCCTTGGACTGAAAGCCTGTGCTATCCTCTTCGAGCTTGCTCTGAGAGGAGGGTTGGTAGGTGCTTTCCTCCTGGCTGCCACTCTGAGAGGAATTGTTGGAGCTTAGCTCCTGCTCCTCAGAAGTACCCTTACCCTTACCCTCTGCTTTGTCTTCCTCCGTAAACACCACAGTGATTAAGGTTGAAACTATAGGCTTGTTGGTGCGACGAATGTATCTGAACTTCACCATCTGCACCGAGTTATCGGTATCTGAGTCGGAATCGGCATATCCAGGGGTGCTGGGCGAAGCATAAGCCAACGGGGAGACCCGTTGAGGCCTATGAACGCCCCTGCCACCAGGTTTCCTGCCCCGACGCGGCGAGGCATGACCACGAAGAGGCATTCTGAGCCTGCCGAAATGAAACAGGGTTTTCTTGACTCGGCTTTCAGTGAGAAGATGAGACAGAGGGGACCAAATCTCACTCTGCTCCTTGCCTCTGAAGCGAATCTGCTTCACACTAACACCCCCCTTCTCTGCCCACAAACCCACATTCTCTTGCAGAGCAGAGCCGAGAATCTTTTCCTGTTCAGACAGGCTCATCAAACTAAAATCTCTGTTCCCAAACATTCTGGCAGCTTCTACCTTAATTCCTTGGTAGCTCGGGCTGTAGGAATGGCAATGAATGCCATTGAATGTGCGTTTAATGAGCTTCATTAATCGCAGGTCCCTTCGTCCCGAAGACGCCGCGTGACTGTCACGTGGCTGGCATCAAACAACGTGTCACCCGCATCCGGGTTGCGTGTAATGTATTTTACCATCCCTTAAAAAAAATTATTTTACAAAAAATATAATATTTTATTAAATAAATAAATTTAATAAAAAAATAACATATCAAATTTATTTTATTTTATAAATTAATTTATTTTATTTTTTCTCAGAATTGAAAAACATGATATATTAATAAAGATATATAAAGAGACAGATACATTTGACAGAAAGATTTTCATAGGGGCTATTTTTAGCCTAGAGATAGGATTTCCAAAAATTTGGCTAGCCCATTGAGCTGACAAAAGTTGCTGACAAAAGTGCAGGAAAAAACAAATACATCGCTGAATAGGAGCATAAAGTTCTCTCCAAAGAGAGAAACAGTATTCAGAAACTTGTTCAAGAGATTTCAAATTTGCTTCAGCCATAAACTTTAAGCAAAGAGCTGGAAGGAAGAAAAAGACAAAAGTACTAGAGACAGATGCAAAACTAAAAAACAAAAAGATTTGAATTAAAGAGCCTGGTCAGGAAAAGTCCTGGATAGAGAAGATTTCCTCGCCAGTTTTTACCTTCATGTTCCATATACCCGATTCCAAAAGGAGGCCCTCCTTTGATAAAATGTCTGCTCGCTGGTTCTGTGATCTATAAATGTGCTGGATGGAGCACCCTTCCAACTTCCTCCAAAGGAACTTGATTTTGTCCAACCAACCTGCAAGGTGAGGGCTGCTGATATGGTTCTTTCCTGCTACAAAATCAACCATGATTTTTGAATCTCCAAAAATTGACACAAACTGAATGTTAAAGAAAAGGCAGATAGATAAAAGGCCTGCAAGAGCAGTCGCCTCAGCTTTACTATTCATGCCCTTTCCTCTATTCCAGGCAATGAGATATTGATCATTTTCATTCATGATGATGTGAATGCCACAACCACATGAGCCATTTTGAGCAGCACCATCGAAATACGCTTATCATTATTAAAATTCACTAAAACATCGGTTATCCGTAACATAACACATAAAATTAACGGTGTAGTCTCATTATGTTATGAATTGGCTTTGTCGGCTATCTCATGTTCTCATGTTCTCGAGCAACACATTGACTCGTCCCATAAACAACTCAACCATTAAAAATTAATTCCAGAAAAATATCAAATATTAAGTAATTGTGGGTCTTATCTCTCCTCACAATTAATAAATTTGGAAAAGGTATTTAAAGTTGACAGATTTATTAATTGTTATCAGCATTGATAATTTATAATTTTCATTGTGACTTGATTTTGTTATTTTATTTAAAAATAATTGTATTTAAATTTTAGACTTTTAAAAAAAAATAGTTAACTAGTTTTTTTGTTTGTTTGGTGAGGTTATGTGAGACTTGTGATTACTCACACATTTAACTTATGACTTGAGTAATCAGAATGAGGGGCAATTAAGTCATCAAAATCGCCCAGTAATCCTACCAGATCTTGGCCACAAAAACCTTTAGCATGGCTAGATTTTTGCCCACATACTTTTGAATCAATGAAATTTATACCAGAAAATGCTTTAACAACAAAACTCCATAGAAATCAACAATAAACCCTATGGGAGAAAATAGTAAATTATTAATAAAAAATAAATTAGTATTTATTTTTCTATTTTCTTAATTCTTAATCAATACAAATACATCTATCTACATTAGTTTTATAATAATTAACAATTTCAATAAATATAATAACATTCTTGTATTGAAAGAAATTATTAAACTCTATTTTATATTCTTCCACAAAGCTAGATAATTTATGTCAACATCCAAACACCATATTGTTAAGTAACAATACATGGTATATGAATAAATAACATTCAAGTTGTATTATTAAGTGGCATTACATACATTAAAATATTGATTTATACATACAAGTTTTATTGAGCTATGTAGGGAATTGGTAGAGGCCATAAAAGGGCCTTCTTATGTTGTTGGGAGGTAAATCAAGTACCCTATACCTTGCTTTATCCCAAACAATGAACATAGCAACAACTGCCCCAAACCCTATCCCAATTCCCATCCCTAATGCTATCAAAGACATCTTCTCATTTACATGGCTTAACCATCCTCTCTTGATATTATTTTGACTGCCACTGTCTCCACTGGTTGTCTTCATATATTTTTTTATTGCATCCTGGAAGAGGATATCCACATAAGCACTTATTCCTTTGAAATGAAGACTCATTAAAGGTGTAAAATTGTGTCCCTCCTGGAATTGGTCCACATAGGTTATTAGATGAAACATCTAGATAAGCCAACATTGATAATTGAGAGAGCTCTTGAGGAATTGCTCCATCCAAATTATTTTTTGACAAGTCCAACTGCTCCAAAGTAGGTATCTCCCTAAAAGACGCTGGTATTTTTCCTTCCAATTGGTTCCCAGAGAAATTTAGTAATTCCAAGCTTCTCATGTTGCCTATGCTTTTGGGGATTTCTCTAGAAAGACTATTCCTAAACAAATCAAATATAACATTTGTAATCAAGATATATGACAGATTATACTCAATCCCTTTTATGTATTCTTTGGTTTGGAAATAAAGCTCAAAGAAATAAAATTGAGGTATTGCAAACCCTTGCAGTCTTTCAAGATCATATGGTATGCTTCCATTAAAATCATTGTCTGATAAATCCAACAAAAACAAGTTGGTAAAATTTGTGATCCATTGGGGAATAATACCTTGAAAATTATTATAACTAAGACTTAAAAAACCCAATTTACTCAAATTTGCCAGGGTTGAAGGAAGCTCGCCTCTAAATCCACAATTATTTAAATACAATATTATAAGCTGGGTGCAATTCGCAAATGATGAGGTTAGAGTCCCAGAAAAAATTGTTAGAATGAGCGAAGAAAATATTTAAAGAAGTGGAGTTATAGATGCAGATACTAGGAATAGGACCCTCCAAATTGTTTTCTGATAAATATAATGCATTTAGCGAAACCAAATTATTAATATTATTAGGAATCTTCCCAGTGAAATTGTTTGAATTTAAATATAATTCATTCAAAGAATGAAGGTCTCTTATAGCTCTGGGAATTGTCCCTTCGAGATTGTTGTTTGAGAATTTTAAGTATATAAGCTTCTTTAAATTGACAAGGGTTTTAGGAATGTGACCTATGAGTTTATTTTGAGACAGATTTAGGTATGACAGATTAGTCAAATTGAAAATTGTTTTAAATATGTTACTGCTCACATTATTGTCAAAGAGATTTAATTCTGTCAATTGAGATAAAGTGGCAATGTTTTCATTTAAGTGAGTGATGTTGTTTTTAATAAGATCTAAGTACTCTAACTTAACCAAATTGGCAATACCTTCCGGTATGGTAGTGAGTTTGTTACCAGAGAAATCTAAGTCAGTCAACCAGGTCAAATTGCTAATGCCCTCAGGTATGTGAGTGAGCCCACATTCATAAAGTTGTAAGGCAGTTAATTTGGTCAATTTAGTAATGTAATTAGGTATCCTCCCTGTGAGGTTAAAAGTAAGAGATAGAGTAGAGAGGGGAAGTCTAAATATTTCAGAGGGAATAGAACCTAAAATACTATGACCAGAAATGGATAGATCTGAAAGTTGTGTCAAATTACCCAATTCACATGGAATTCTGCCTAACAAGTTGTTGTCATCTAGATACAGGGACTCTAGCTTCTGTAGCAGGCCCAACTCCACCAGAATAGGATCGCGGAGCGTATTGGAGCTGAGGTCAAGGTACGCTAGTTTCTGTAGCAGGCCCAATTGGATTGGAATAGGAGCATTGAGCGTATTGCTGCTAAGGTCAAGCTCCTCTAGTTTCTGGAGCAGGCCCAACTCGACAAGAATAGGACCGCTAAGCATATTGTCTTCGACGTACAGGTGCTCTAGCTTCTGTAGCATGCCAAACTGGACTGGAATAGGACCGTTGAGCGTATTGTTGTTGAAGCCAGGGTACTCTAATTTGTGTAGCAGGCCCAACTCCATTGGAATAGAACCAATGATTGAATTGTCGATGAGGTCAAGGTACTTTAAGTTCTGGAGCAGGCCCAACTCGATAGGAATAGGACCGTTGAGCGTATTGCTACTGAAGCCAAGGTACTCTACTTTGTGTAGCAAGCCCAACTCCATTGGAATAGAACCATTGGTCGAATTGGCGTTGAGGTCAAGGTACTTTAGCTTCTGGAGCAGGCCAATTCGACAGGAATAGGACTGCTGAGCATATTGAGGCCGAGGTACAGGTGCTCTAGCTTCTGTAGCATGCCCAACTCAACTGGAATAGGACCGTTGAGTATATTGTTGGTGAGGTCCAGTGTTTGTAGTCCTTTAAGGTGGCCAAACTCAGCCAGAATTCCTCCACTAAAAGCATTAACAGAAAGAATCAATGTGTTCAATAATGAGAGATTGTCGATAGATGAGGAAAGTTTACCTTGCAATGCTTCATCAGATGGAGAGAGGTCAAAGGCCACCACTCTTTTGGTGTTTTCTCTTCAGCGAATACCGAACTGTGAGCACATGTTATCGGAGTTTTTTGCCATCCAGTTGGATAACAAACCGTCGGGATCGTGTGTGATAGCATTTCTGAATGACAAGAGAGCATGGAGGTCACTTTTATGGCGGGCGTCCATTGAAGATACAATGAATTCACGCTCCTCCACCAATATGCGTTCAAAATTAGGATTCCTTTGCCTCGGTAGACGACTCTGAAGAAATTGGGCATCACGATTTGCATGCAAAAAAATTGGTGAATAACTCCATTCAAAATTATTGGTGTGGGTAATCCATCCATACACGGCGGCTGTAATGAAGAAATTGGGCATCTCATGCAAAGAAATTCATGAATATCTCCATTAAAAATTATTGGTGTGGGTAATCCATCCTTACACAGTGGCAGTAATGAAGAAATTGGGCATCGCATGCAAAGAAATTGGTGAATGACTCCATTCAAAATTATTGGTGTGGGTAATCCATCCGTACACGGCAATGGTAATGAAGAAATTGGGCATCGCATGCAAAGAAATTGCTGAATAACTCCATTCAAAATTATTGGTGTGGGTAATCCATCCGTACACGGCGGCTGTAATGAAGAAATTGGGCATCACATGCAAAGAAATGGAGTAGTCTAACAAGGCGGAGGAATTGCCCGGTTTCCGTCGCCGCCTGGAAAAATGTCCGGCTCTGCCCATCGGCAATTCCTCCGCCATCCACCACCCTTCACCAGCTCTGCCACCCTCCGCCACCGTTCCACATCAATTGCTGATGGAATCTCGTCTGACACATTTTCGGAGTTTGCAAGATTCTATGATCCTTTCCTTTTGAATTTGGACCAAACCGCGGGTTCTGCATCTCCCCTCACCAGCTCAACTCCCGTAAAAACTCCATCCTGGCTCTGCAGCTCCCCTCACTAGCTAGACTCCCATAGAAACTCCATCCCCCCTCTGCAGCTCACCAATTACCTCCGTGCAGAAACTCCATCTTGCGCTCTACAACTCACCACCATTGACTCGTCACCAGGCGACAAACAGGTAGTAAACCAAGCTCCCCATCACCAGGTGACAGACAGAGGCAGGTTCAATCATCTGGTTCATTCTTTTGCTCTTTTTCGTTGTGTGCATGTATGATCGAGGAACAGGGTCTTACTCTTTTGCTTAATTCCTAGTGGATTGTTGTTGTCATCTCAGCTTCACGACTTCCATCATTAAAACGATGTTGTCCCTTCTAAGCCCTTCAATTTCTCCTAGCATATTGTCCAACCTCGACGCAGGCTCCATGCCCTGCTGGTGATGATGATGAACATTATCACACTGAGGTACCAAATTGTTAGACATAATAGCGTTGCAATAAAATCACTGAATCCCAGAAGCTAAAAACTAATTCAATAATTAATTGTGTGGAGGGGTTCGTAGGGAAATGATGTGTCGGGGGTCTAAAACTAACATTTGGAATTAGGTAACTTGATGATTTACAACGCTCTCGAACTATCAATTTTATGTAAGCAAGTCAATGAGGCACGATATTTAAACATTGGGGACGGGGAGAAGGCACTTGGTTATTTTGTCCGAATGTTGAGGGCAGGGATGAGGCCGGACCGGATCAGTTTTGAAAATATTCTAAATTGCATGGTTTCTTTTATCAAATCCAAAAACTATTGAGGAGGATAATGCCCTACTTGATGGATACGATTAAAAGTAGACAAAATATTCTACCAAAATATTTGAGCAAGTCTTTTGTTTCCTATGCAGTGGCTGTAGCTTTATTTCCTAATAGGAAGGATTATTTTCATAGTTGTCACCTTCACATAGGTGCGACCAAACATGGTTTATCAAATATCTAGTGATTATTGTAGTTTGATTTATTGCCACTACCTGGAAAACTATATTATTAGAAGATTTTGACTGCAGACTTAGAGCACAACACATTTTGGGGGTTACCATTAGTCACATGACCTGGACTAGGGAAATGACTGGGCAAAGCCAAAGAGCAAGAGTTTGAATCTGTCAGGCCAGAATAGGTAACTCCATGATGTTCTTTTCATTAATGTGCAATTAGAGATATACAATGGTGCAACCCTTTGTTTCATTTTCAAAGGGTCCCTTCATCTTTGCATTTTCCTACTTTATTTATAGGGAAGAAATCTCGGAAGATTATGTCCAACATAATCGAATTGTGAAAACTCAAGGCTAACATGAGTTACCTTCTTCACATAAGAGTACCATAATACCAGTGGAAGTGGAAGGGATTTCCTAGAATTATATTGATGAGGAACAATACATTTTCAATACATCCACAATTGAGGTGAATTTAAGGAAATTCTAAAACTAAAAAACAACTTAAAATAGGTAAATGTTGGTTGAACATAGTCTAACTTGCTGAGTAAATTGCGTAAGATCAGTCAAACTTGTTGAGTTCTGGTGACTTTGACAAGATTTAACTGAGTTTTGCTAAAATGAGAAGACTTGGCTTATTTTGGAGTTGAGCTGAGTGAACTCACTGAGCAGTGGACAAATTTGACAATCTTATAAAATTGGTTAACATGCAACATATTGTATAGAATCAACCCCAGGGAGTATATTCATTAAGATAATGTATTGTCTGCACAATGTAGAACCTTGCATCATGAAGGAAAGCAAAATGATTGACTGCTAGAATCCAATCTTCTTGTAGAGACCACCTTCCATAGGTCAAACACCATGTTTTCGTAACTAAGAAATCAAACCGGCAAGTAGCTTGACATGACTAGACACTCCACCATACAACCATGGGTACGGGATGACTCTTTGATGCCTTACTAGCACTGAACACTTAACCTAGCTGGAATTTCATGCTACCGTTATGCAGCAAATGGGAGCAACAAATATAATCATATATCAATTTTTGGCACACGTATGGGTTGACCCTATATGAACTTTGTGGAAAAAAATCAATTGCAATCGACACACATCAATTTCATCTAGCTAGGTGGTCCATGCGATTAGCAGGGATATTACTATGATGATTGATCTTACATACCCGTAATATATTATGGACTTAATAGATCACCCTAGGGACTTTCAACCATGGCACATAGTGAAGCATGATGGATGCAAGAAGTCAAAGTGAGATAATTATAATGGTACCAATAAATATTAGCACATGGTGATGATGATGATGTCTACATCCGTACACAAGAACATGGAAATTAGACACAAATGAACCATACTAGTAAACAATAAGTAAAGCGGAAAGAATAAAACAATAGGTAAACAATAAGTAAAGGGGAAATAATACCCACTGTTTCATAAAAGTTTAAATGCTAGAATGTTGAAGAAAATTGAAATATTATCGTTCATATCTAAAATCATCTCTCCGTGTTGGATTTATGTGGTTGGCATTGCAAATTTGGCTCTTCTGAAACTGGTATGTCTCATTTTAACTTCAAACCTTATGCACGGCCAGAGAAATTCCATGTAAGACTACAAATATTCCCAGGTAGCCATAGAAACCGTGTTCTAGCTCATGTAAAAATTCCAGATCTAATTCAATTACTCAACCCATAAAAATTACTAAGATTGAAAGTTCAGTTCTGATGTCCTTGCATATTGTTTGACCAGATCAGTTCAAAATGGGCAAGCAAAGCAAATGGCAATATTTCATGGATCTTGAGGTGCAAAATGTCAAAGGCAAAATGACGTTCTCTAGTAAAGACTTGGTTTGGATGGAAATAAATAGAAAAATCAATAGTATTGATCAAGTTGTCGTAATCCCGTTACGACGAGTTGCTAACTTTATGAAAGGAGAGGAAGAAAATCCTATTACTCCATGTAAATTCATACGAAAAACAAAAAAAGAACCAAAAGAAAGAGCTACCGCTGCATTGTAATATGAGATGTGAGTATTTAAAATATGTATTGTTTAGATCTTTTGAAACTATGGTTATCTTTCTTTGTATGTACTAACATTTTAAATTTTTGGTGTAGTTATCATTGTTCGTTTGGCCCAGAGGACAAAAGAGGAAATCTTCCAACTAAACAAAGGACCTCATTTGTGCAGAAGAGGGGTTGCCAATGCCACTTTATTGTGAAAGTTATGCATGGAATTCTTGATATAACAATATTAACTTTCAATATGTATGAACCTAAAGATGGGGGAGGCTGGGCTTGTCGTGGTCAATGTGACACTTCAGGTGAGACCAGGACCTTGCATAGGAAAAAGCTTTCAAGGGACGTTGTTGCATATGTAAAGAGTTGTTTCTTTTTGGGAGTCCTTGTTGATGTAGTGTATAGAACCCACATTAAGAGACATGTGGACATTGATGTGGCAGCTCGAGATAGAGATTTCTTCTTATGCAGGAAATATATTGTAAACATCTATAATATGTGGGCGAAGCGAAATTATCAACTTCACAAAAAAGATGAAATGAGTGTAAACCTTTGGTATCAAAAGCATCGAAAAGACTTTTTCTTTTACCAAAAGCCAAATGGTGTGGAGGTCCCTTTTATAATAGGGATTCAAACAAAATGGATGTTGGAGACAATGGTCAAGCTATCGCACAATAGCTTAATAACCACGGATTCAACATTTAACACAAATAAATATGGGGTAAGTCAGATGCCAATCATTGATTGAATATATTTATTTAAGTTGTATACATTTAGAATGATTAATAACTTGTATTTGATTTTATGTAATGTTGAAAATGGCAGTATCAGTTGTATACACTCGTGGCATTTGATGAACAACAAAGTGGGGTGCCTGTTGCATGGGTCGTGGCATCACGAAACACATCAAATGATATTGCAATATGGCTGGAGCAGCTCATGCGCAAGTGTTTCCAAACCCATCGTGATTGGAAAGTCAATGCTTTCATGGTTGATGATGCACTGGCTGAAATCAGTGCCTTGAGGCAATTTTAACATTGTCATGATATAACCAAACTTGCATTGTTTTCTAAAAATAGCACACTAAAATGCATTGAATATAGCAAGAGGATCACAGGTTGTGATGTGATCTTATGCGTTTGGCATGTACGGAGGGCTTGGTTAAAAAATGTCAATCAGTTGGCCACTAGTTCCATAAAAGCCAATGAGATGTTCAGTGAGTTAGGTTTCATCATGAAATACACTCTCAATTATGAAGTGGAAGATGCAATCAATCAATTTTTTTTATCAAATTTGCAGATGAAGAGAAGTTCTTAGATTGTTTCAACAACAATTGGGTCACTGGAGATAAGATTCGTAATTAAACATTTTTCTCGTATTATATGCATTTTTTCTTCTATAAATGTAATATAATGAGATTAACATCGTTCTATTTTCAATTAGGTATGTGGGTGAAAGGTTGTCGGGAGTTTCCTCATGCAAATAAGGAGACCAATAACGCTATTGAGTCATACCATTGTTACCTAAAAACAACATTTCTATCTGATAGAAAGAAAAAATGTGCCCAGAGGATGGATTGGTTATTGCATATGCTACTAACAACAGTTGAACCTTGTTATCGGTTCAAGGAAATCTTAAAAGAAGAAGGATTTATAAACAACTACAAGAGAGAAAATCAGCTAGAATCATAAGTAGAACGAGCAAGAAAATTTCTAGATACTGATTTTTGTCCTCGTGAGAGCATAACCCGTGCTTATTGGGTGAGAAGTGAGACAGATCGAGGTAAAAAATACCTTGTCACCTGGTATCATACAAATTTTATAACGTGTGAATGTCCATGGTCTATCTGTGGAAACATTTGCAAGCATGCCATAAAGGTTAATTGGTTGTATTCCCACTCGGATAATTCAAATCCATTGCTTCATCAACATGTAGAGGATAACATATGCAATGACCCACCTAAGATCAATATAGAGCCTCAAAACCATGATGTAGATGTCGATGTTACTCTTATGGACACAAATATTTTGATGCAGATGCTGAGGCACTTCATTTGGCAAGGGAGGAGTTGTTTAGCTATACACATCTCATTTTAGATAACCCTCCTACTACTTTGACGAACACAATCCAGTTGACTGGTATGCTTAAAAAAATGTTGGATGAAGCCAATAATTTTCACGTTACTGATTTTGACTTCACACTTGGATTGGGTTATCTTGATCCATCTTTGAAGAGGAAGAAGAGTTTCCTTAGCCCCACAAAGAAAAGAAGAAGCAACAGAAAAAACAATGGTTTGAAAATTGATTTAAATGTTGATCAATCAGAATATGAACCATTTGAGTTTCGATAACTCAATAAGCGAGGACGTCATCGATCAAATACGCCCTGTCTATGGTTCCAGGTTAGTTTCACGTGTTGAATAGAGTCATGGTTTTAGATTGAAGTATTTAATCATCACCATTCTTTAACATGTGGTATGTTTATTTTTATAGCAATGCAACAATCCCTAACCATGGCGATAACCCAAGACCAAAGAGAGTTGCAAGACCATCCAACTTTACTTTCCATGCCAGGTACATTTGACACTCTTTCATTGTGTGTGCACATATACCTTGATGCTCTAGCAAATTTCTTTGCGATAATGTTTGACACTTTTCTAGGTAACTATAGAATAAGTGGAGAAGCATCATCTTCTATCATGACTAATCATTTATGGAAGGACTTCAACTCTAGTGGGAATCAATGAGGTATGCACAAAGAATAGATAAGCTAGGTTTTCATGGCCTCGTCAGATGGGTTGCCCTTTTTCATATGATAAGTATATTTATGTTTTCCTATTGTTATGTTGTTATGAAAATACCTTTTTCATGATCTGTTCATGGTCACTGAAAAATTAGGATTGTCAAATGTGATCATTGTGAGTGCTTATGTTTCTTCCCATGCATTTATCACTGAAATAAAGTTCAGTCGTCAACACCTTTCCCCCACTAAGGTGTTAATTGTGTTTCCTATGCCAAAGTCATGGGATTTACGTGCCTTTTTATGCTTGTTCATGGTTGAGGAGAAGGACCATCATATGGGTTCATTGCTCATGCTGTTATTTTTTCCCTATCCATCATGCTGGTTGTCAAGTATAATCTCTTTACTTATTTATGTTCATGCAACATGTTTGATTTTTATACTTAAACATGTAGTTACTATGTTCTCATACCTATGTTCATGGACCAGTGTTTATTAGATTTATAGATCTTTATATTTTACATCTTTATAAATTTATGGTTAGATGGCTAAAGGCCAATGAGGTTTGAACCTTATCATTGCGTTTTTTGTTGTTGGATTTTTGATTCCTTGCCTCTAGTCAGAGATCTTGTTGGATTTTCATGACTTCATCAAGCTGATTTTGCCTTCATGGAATAGTATATGATAGCGTAGTAGATTGTTATGTTATTTTGAACATGCCCTCTTCATGATTTGTTGATGTTCACTGAACGTTGTTCTGTCCTTTTATGCCTGCGATAAAGTGTTAATTGTCCTATTGCCCAAATCAACATCGATTGTTATCTTTTAGTTGTGTGTTCGGTGAAAGTGTTTATTTAGATCTTGTGTGCTGGTGTATATATGCGTGTTGAAGTTCCTGGTCACATATAGTTTATGGTCTGCTAAGATAATGATGGTGTTGATTAATTTTCAAAATTTTAACGTGGATGCTCTTTTTTTTCAGGTTGTTCTATAGTTCTGCTTCCAACCAAGATTGTCCATGCATTGAACCTCAAAGTGGAAGACATAAATTCTCAGACAAGCACACAATGTGGCCTTTTTCCAAGCATGTAATTCTCATCCAAGCACAAAATGTGGTCTTTAGCCAAGCACACAATGTTTATCTATACAAATATTTTTTGTTGTAAAATGCATCATGGAAGTGATGGTCATGGTTGAAGGCTTGTATTTTATCTAGTCCATGGTTTTCCAACTTCCAGTGGTACAACAATTGATAAAGTTGTGATAGATTAATTTATCTTTTGTATAAGCATCATTACATGAAATGATGCTCTGGAAGCACGAGGGAAGTATTATTCAATACTGTGGCAGTTTCCATAGTCTTGAGGAAACAGTTCTAGCATTTTGTAATAAATTGAATATAATGAAATCCATTGCAGTGAATTTCTTGCTAGCAATCTGTTATATTTCCAAACTTTTGATGTTCAGCTCCACTCCATTTTGGTATCTTCCTTTTTATGTTAGTAAAGCAGATCCATTGCAATCACTATACTTATCATTCCAATGGTAACCCCTTTAAATTATTAATTAACCAATTTAAACTAATAAGGAAGATCCTTGCAAGTGTCCACTCTATTCCATCTATGTTCCTCGAACATGCCAATGAAAACACTGATTCATTCCTTGAAATCTGCTCCCTTCACCATATTTCCGTTGTTGATCAAATTGTTTTTTGATGCATATAGTAATGACAGTATTCCTATACCCACCTAACCCTGATAGTTGAAAGGGCTTAGGCATTTTCTAGGAACTACAAAATCCCATGTTACATTACACTTTATAAATGCTCAAAGAATTTTTGTCCTTGCTCATTTCCCTTAACAGAATTTATAAAATTTGACAGCATTTAAAAATATCGATGGGGTTCAATTATTTGCAAAAAAAATTAGGTTCTAGAATTCCATAGAAGGTATATTTAATGAGCTTTTTTCATCATTTTTTTATATTCTGGAGTAC
>APFE030346839.1:3134-14087 GCA_000404065.3 Pinus taeda
AAACAAAGTGTAAGTAAAAAGAGCTACTATACTCATGAAGATAGCGATGGTTTATCAAATAGTGATGAAGATGAAAATAGTATTGACTATAGACTTCTGATGGCTTATGAAGATAATGATTTTTTGGATGCTTTAGATGAAGATGATATTTATGAAGAAATATCTAAACTCAAAATCTGTTTAGAAGAAAATAATATGATTATAGATACCTTGACATACCAACTTGCTGAAAGAGAAAAACACAATGAAAAGCTAGAATGTGAAATTGTGGGTCTAAGAAAGGATTTTGAGAGAAAAAAAGCTCTCAATCTTAGATTTTCTAAAGGATCAGAAACCTTAAATGAAATTATCAAAGTGCAATGCTCTCCTCTGATAAATACAGATCTTGGATATACTGAAGAAACATCTCAATCACAGAAGCCATCAACCTCCACTAAAAACTATCTTGATGCAGCAAAGAGCAGTGAACAGTTTGACAATCGTCAGCAAAGGCATAAAGTAGATCACCAGGTGAATCAAGATTAATTTACTTCAAGGATGAACAAAAGCCACAATCAACCTCAGGTAAATTGTACTCAATTTGCTTCAAAGATAAATATCATTAGAAACTACAATCAACAAGTCAGTAGATTTGATAATCGCAGGAACTTCTTTAATGGTCAATGTTTCTCATGTCATAATATTGGACTCAAATCTACTCAATGTGTTGCTTAAAAAACTATCATGACTAGAGAAGCATGAAATCAAAGGAATGTGATAGCAATAAAGAAAAGTTCCTATAATAACTTTTCTCTTCTTGAAAATGAAATAGAATGCTCAATCTGTAACAACTTTGGCCATGAAGAATCTGAAAGCAGGAGTAAATTTCGGCAAATAGCTCAAAAGGAGAAAACTCCATTAAATCCCAAAATATAGAGAAAGAAAGAACCGCAAACAGAAAGATGTGGTATAGCCTTGTATGCAGAAGGACAAGAAAACCAGTGGTACATCGACAATGGATGCTCAAAACACATGATAGGTGACAAAGAAAAACTACACTCATATAATGCCTTAGAAAAGGAAAAGAGTGTCCCATTTGGAAATGACACTCCTGCTGCCATAAAAGGTAAAGGCTCTATTTTCTTGAAAGAAAAAGTTAAAGCTAGGACTGCTATGTATGTTGATGGATTAAAGCATAACTTATTGAGTGTGAGTCAAATGTGTGATCAAGGAAATGAAGTAGTGTTTCGATCAAATGGATGTGTTGTTCGTGAGCTTGATACAGGAGAAACCATGATCAAAGCGACAAGAACTCCAAACAACCTATACATACTCAAGGGAGGACAACAACAGTGCTATCTAAGAAAAAATGATGAAAACTGGCTATGGCACAAAATATTGGGACATCTAAGCTTTTCTCAAATAAGAAAAACATGTAGATTCTAGGTTGTTCGTGATCTTCTAGATATCAACATTCCTTAAAATACTATATGCAAATCATGTCAATTCGATAAGAAAACCAGATCTAACTTCATCGAAAAGGAAGGGTCAGCTAGTAAGCCTCTTGAACTTGTTCATACTGATTTATGTGGACCATCAAAGAAAAGGTCACCTCGTGGAGAAGAATCCTTTATATTATCATTGATGATTTTTCCAGAATTTGTTGGACAGGTCTTCTAAAGCATAAAGATGAAGCATTTGAAAAGTCCAAATCCTTCAAAGCTTTGGTTGAAAATGAATCGGATCATAAAATCAAATGCCTCAGATCTGATCAAGGAGGGGAAGTTACCTCGAATGAATTCTTTGACTTTTGTGAACAACATGGAATAAAAAAGTAGTTTTCCACCACAAGGAATCCTCAACAAAATGGAGTGGCAGAAAGGATGAACAGAACTGTTCAACAAATGGCTCATGCTATGCTAGATGAATCTAGAAATCCTGCAACCTTCTGGGCTGAAGCTGCATTCACCGTCGTCACTATTCTCAACCAAGCAAATGTTCGGGTAAACAACACTCAAACTCCATATGAACTTTGGTATGGCAACACTCCTACTGTAAAATACTTCAAAGTTTTTGGAAGCAAATGTTACATAAAAGGACTGATGAAAAACTTGGTAAGTTTGAACCTAGAGCAGATGAAGGTATTCTTCTTGGCTACTCTTCCCGTAGTAAAGGATATAAATGTTACAATAAAAGACTTGGGAAAATTATTGAAAGTATTGATGTTGTGGTTGATGAAGCATGCAAAAGTATAAAACAGATAAAAACTGAAGATTATGATAATGAAGAAGATGAGGATCATTTTCCCACATCAAATCACACTGATTCTGAAGAAGAAACCAATGAAGCACTAGAAGAAGAGATAACGATAGAAGAAAAGACTTCGTCTAGGTATGTTCAGAAAAATCATCCAGGAACTCAAATTTTAGGGGAAAAAGGGGCAGGTGTGCAGACTAGAAGAACCATTGCTGAAGCTTCAAGCTATCTAGCATTACTATCTTCCACTGAACCTCAAAATATAAATGAAGCATGCAGAGATGGATTTTGGGTCAAGGTCATGAATGAAGAGCTTGAGCAAATTGAAAAGAATAATACTTGGGAATTAGTTCCTAGACCTCATGATAAGAATATCATAGGAACTACATGGATATTCAAAAACAAGTTGAACGAAAATGGAGAAGTTATTAGAAACAAGGCCAGACTTGTTTGTAAAGGATATGCTCAACAAGAAGGTATAGATTTTGAAGAAACTTTTGCATCTGTTGCTAGACTTGAAGCTATAAGAATGTTTCTTGTTCCTTCTAGTTTTCAGAAATTGAAAGTATACCAAATGGATGTAAAATCTACCTTTCTTAATGGAGACTTAGAAGAAGAAGTCTATATTGAACAACTAGAAGGATTCATTCTTGTAAATGATGCAGAACTTGTATGCAACTAAGAAAATCTCTTTATGGTCTAAAACAGGCTCCAAAGGCATGGTATTACCGTCTTGACAAATATCTTCACCAACAGGGTTTTTCAAAGGGGTCAGCAGATAGCAATCTATATACAAATATGTACACTGGTAAATTGATAATAATTGTTGTGTATGTTGATGATATCATTTTTGGTAGCAATGAAGAATCCATGAGTCAGAATTTTGCTTCAATAATGCAGCAAGAATTTGAAATGTCCTTGCTTGGTAAGCTTACCTATTTTCTTGGTCTACAAGTTCAACAAAATAAAGATGGTATTTTTCTCTCACAAACCAAATATCTCAAACAAATCCTGAAAAAGTACGGCATGCAAGACTCTAAACCAATATGTACCCCAATGGTAATAGGATGCAGTCTCAGCTCAAATGATGAATCAACAACAATACATCAACCAACTTACAGATCCATGATTGGCAGTCTGCTTTATCTAACAGGTACCTGACCGGACATCATGCATGTAGTAGGAATTGTTGGAAGATTCCAAGCAAATCCAAAGGAATCACACCTTTAGGCAGTCAAAAGGATCTTCAAATATCTTCAAGGAACACAAAACTTTGGTTTATGGTATCCTAGAGATGCAAATATTACACTTCATGCATATACAGATGTAGATTGGGAACGAAGTGTTGATGACAAAAAAAGCACTAGTGGTGGTGTATTCTATATGGGTTCCAGGTTGGTGTCTTGGTTCAAAAAGAAATAAAGTTCAATTGCATTATCTATGGCTGAAGCAGAATACATGGCTACTGCATCTTGTTGCACACAACTACTTTAGATGATGCAAACCTTGCAAGACATTCATATCACATGTACTCCACCCATCTCCATTCTATGTGATAATACAAGTGCCATCAGTATTTCAAAGAATCCAGTCATGCACTCCAAGACCAAGCACATACCCATCAAATATCATTTCCTACATGAACAAGTGCTTGAACAAAAGGTCAAAGTGTAGTATTTCCCTCCAAAGAATAGGTTGTTGATATATTCACTAAACCACTACCTAGAGAGACATTTGAATATCTCAAACAAAAGCTGGGAGTAGTTTCTGCATCATCCTACTGTTAAATCCTATTTTTCAGAGAAAGGTGGTTATACGCAAGTTTCATGAAGCATAGTTGTGAACATACACTAGTTTCTGTGGGCACAATCGCGTATTGTTGGTTTGAAGAAAAGCAGTGAGCCAGACTCAAGAAAAAGAGGTATGCTATGGTTCTGTCAATTATCTGCTCTGTTTGATGATGGTTTCAATCTGCTGATATATTGGTCCTCATAATGTTGTTGATCACTTGATGTATATCTGATGATGATGATGATTTGATATCTCTTACTGGCATATGCAATGATTAGATCTAACAATGAACAGGTTCAGGGGGAGAACATGGTTGATGATATGTTGGGAACTAATGATGGACATATACAGGTTTCTGATGTTGCTGACAGATGCTTATGGTGTAGATCATATATGGTGTATGATAGTTGCTGATGACTATCATGGTCTTGTTTAGGTCTTTGGTCTTTGTTAAAAATGTCATGTATATATTTTAAAGACCCATGAGTCATATGATGTAATTTGTAACCCCACTATGCATGGATGGATGATGTAATGTTTCTTATAAACAATTGATATATCCCCACTTGCTTGGGTGGATGAGTCAAATTTGGTATATCCCCACTTGGTTGGGAGATGGATGTATGTATGAGCCATCAGTGATAAGAAGGTCATTTGTGATGTATGTATAGAGTCATGTTCTTCTTTTAGAACATCTTTTTGCAGACTTTGCTTATGCTCAGGGGGATCATGGACTCGATCATGGGAGCTCAATCAACACACTTTAGCATATCAAAGAATTCAGCATGCACTTAGGGGGAGCATGACCCTTTGCCCTTGATTTCAAAGGGGGAGAGTGACTTGGTGTGGTTGTTGCCATCAAGTCCAAAAGGGGAGATTGTTGGCATTATGATGTATGTGTTGTACTTGATGGAAACCCACTTGTAGCATAACAACTCACTTGTATATGGTAACTAGATGAATCTACAGAAGAGATATCAGATGTGACAAAATGCATGACAGGAGTGTTTACAAATGTGATGAAATGTAGGGTAGCTTCAAGGAATCAGTTCAGAAAGAAACTCACTCAGATGAAAGATCACAGTATAGTAGGTAAACAACAAAGAATTACAGATCAATCTTCACATAATGAAGAAAGAGAGGGATACGCAGGTTCACCACTGACCAAGCTGTGTATACACACAGGTTCACCACTGACCAAGCTACGTATACATGCAGGTTCACTATATACAAGTCACATATACGTACACATGCACTTTCACAGAAGGAAAAGCACGTATACCTTGGAAAAATAATTTTTTGGTTTGAAGTATTTGGTCCATGGTATTTTTGATCCATGGTATTGGTCGAAGGTATCGGGTCCAAGGTATTGACCCAAGGTATTTGGTCCAAGGTATTGGTCCTAAGTGGTTTTGGTCCATGGTATTGAGAAAGGCCTACAAACTATAAAAGGAGGATAAGATCATTAGGGCAAGGTGTGCAAGTATCAAATATCTAATGAAGTGTGAGATCTAATATGTAGGTTATTGGCTTATGGTGTTGTGCTTGATGTGAACCAAGGATGAACCTTAGTGTTTGATGAAGGATAAGATCCAATGATGTATCAAGATCTCAAGGCTTGAAGTGAATTATCTTTATGTGGTTTGATCATGCATCTGAATAACTGGCACATGTTGTAGTCTATAAATATGATGATCTTGGTATGACTAAAGTCTGGAATAGTTGTAATGTTAAAATCATCATTTACAGATCTATACATAGGTTCACTTTAGAAAAGGAGTGTATACATGTTGGTTCTGCATATCAAAGCAGCTTATACATCATAAATTTGATTTGCAGATCTGTACGCTGGTTCGCCTTGAGGAAAACGCTTATGAACGCAGGTTCGATACATGCAAGTAGCGTATACCTTATAAAATATGTTTTAGTTGCTTCTGTTTGCTGTTGCAGTGTTCTATATTCAGGCTTGGGTTCTGGTTACTGTATTCTGGTGACAACATTCTGAATGATCAGATTGATGGAGTGATTGATTGATTTGGTTGTGGTTGGTTCAAAAGGAGATTGGTTGATGCAGATATATTTGAAGATAGATATTTTTGATGGATCCAGTCTAAAAATTTATGAAACGTGGTCCTTGGAAGAAAAGAGAAGGTTGTAGCCTTCTTTAGGTCGGCACCTACATAATAGTAAACATATCAGCTAGTACAAGAACTAGGTGGTTGTAGCTCCCTTCCAATAGAAGCTAGAGAATGAGAGAAGGTTGTAGCCTTGTGCAGGTAGAAGCCTGCGTACTGGTTTAAGATTGCACCAGTACAAAAATTGTAAACAAAATTCTCTTATTATTAAAAGAAGATAGAGATGATTGCAGCAGGTGGTTTTCACCCACATTGGGTTTTCACCTTATATCTTGGTGTTCATGTGTGTTACTTATGTGTGATGCTTTATTCTATTTTTACTGCACTGTCTAATGAATTCCTGATGTACTAGTTAAAGTTCAATGCATGATAATTTGGGTAAATCAAAAGATCTTTGCATATACGTTGGTTGCATTAAGTACAGTTGCGTATACACGCTAGTTCACTAAGTTGAGGTAGCGTATACAAATCAGTTTTGAAAATTAAATTATTGATTTGATAATATTGATTCACCCCCCCTCTTAGTATTATTTCCAACAAACTTACTATCCATGATGCTCAAGCTCTTAAGAAAGTTCTTAAAGACATCCTAGTAGCCTTAGGTACTATGGTTAACCATGCCAAGTCATAAATATTCTTTTTTAATTCCCTACTTGGCATCCAAATCCATTTAACCCACCTTCTTGGCTTTCAAAGAGCCAACTTGCATATCATTTTTCTTGGAGCACCACCTAGGGATCATTCAAAAAAGGCTATCTTATGGAAATATCTCTTAGATAAGATCACCTCTCGACTTAAGAATTGGACCTTTAGATCCTTAAATCTAGCTAGTTTCTCAATTCTTCTTCGATCTGTCCTATAGGCCTTGTCAATCTACCACATTTCTATTATGCCTACCCTTAAGGGAGTTCTACATTCCATTTGTAAAATATATAGATCCTTTATCTTGGGAGGGGCTTCTTGAGAGTGAAAATGGTCTTTGATAGCCCAGGAGAAAGCTTACCTTTCCAAATATTGTAGAGGATTGGGGTTCAGGGATCCTAAAAAACTAAGCAAGGTAATGGAAGCCAAAATGTGGTGGAGATGGATCCAAGGGGGATAAGATTTATGGAAAATAATATGGAATCATAAGTATTGCAATGGCATAAGTATAACTTCCAAATTCTTTTCTCAAGGCAACATGATGGGCTCCTCAATCTGGAACTTAACAAGTCAAAGCAAGCAATTGGTCAAAAATCATGCTTTTTGGGAAGTTCATAATGGAGGCATAGCCAAGTTCTAGAGCGACTCTTAGCAATAGATACCTTCTATTAATACCTTCCACACCGCCAACAACTGATAGACTTGTTTTAAAGTTGTGGACTATCCCGACTAACTCACGTTTGGAAACAAACACTAGCCAAATCAACTTGGAGAACTTGGAAAGATCGTAATGACTAGGATTTTAACATTCCCAATGATCAATGGTCCATGCTTGAAATAATCTTGAGCAAAATACAGATCCATATTATGTAGGGGCCAAATAAATTAAAATGGGGACATACTCCAATCAACGTCTTCAATATTAAAGAAGCATAATTTTTTTCTTATCGCAAACGCGCTTCCTCCAAGGAATCTGATTTGGAATCACATCTAGGGTGTCAATTTCTAGCCTAAAATAAAGAACTTTCTCTGGATGTTGGTCAAAGGGAGAACTTTGACTTGGAATCAATTTCAGAGGAGAGGTTTTGAAGGTCCCTCCCTATGCTTCATGTGCATAAATCACCATGAGAACTCCTTGCATCTCTTCAATGGTTGTTCTTATGTTGATAATATTTGGACCAACTTAGCCTCTATTTTCCACCAATCATACATACATCCCCATGCCTATATAAGTGATATAATTAACTCATGGAGGAAAGGTGCCTTCCAAAATATAATCTCGAACAAAGTTTGGGTTTTGGCTCCTATATTTCTCATATGATCTCTTTGGAAAGAGTGCAAAAATAACATATTCAAAGGTAGGTCTCTCACCTCTAAAGAAGTCTAGAACAACATTGTCAAAAACCTAAAAGAAACAATTCTTTCCTCTTCTTGGTGTAGGGAGGATTGGTCTGCCTTTCTGGAGGAATCAACAATCCTCGCTTCCATTTCTCTCTCATTCAGGACCTATCCCCTTCCTTTGCCTCCTCGCTCCCCTTGGCCCACCTCCCCCTTTATTTGGCTCCCTCCTCCTCACTCTTTCCCAAAACTCAACTTCGATGGCATATCCAAAGGGAACCTCAACCTAATAGGCTATTGCGACACTTTATGAGATCATATTGGCTCCCCTATTCTCATTCTATTTAGATCAATGGGCATCACCAGCAATAACATTACATAATTATATGCTTTGGTAAAAGGCTTAGAGGAGGCTCGTTCTCAAGGCTACAACAAAGTTGTGGTTGAAGTGATTTGAAATTGGTTATCACTACTCTCACAAAGATTTTAAATGGTTCATAGATTGAAAGCGAAAATCACACCCTCCATTCAGGTTATCCTGCCTTAGCATGTCATGAGCACAGGTAACAAAACAACTGGATTTATTGCCAATCTCGGATCCTCTGACCCCTCTCTCAGTCTAACTGCTCCCTAGAGTTAAACTCTCACAATAGGAGCCACGAACTCTTCAAGATTTCCCCCAACTGGGCTAACAGAGGAATTAAATAATCAAGATATGAGATAGAGGATGACCATTTGACAACCTATCAAATATCTAATGCACATTAACTCAAAAATGCAATAGAGTGGGAAATTCTCATCACATACCCCCACCAGGCCAACATTAAGAGCAATCTTCTTCTGTTGCATTGTAGCTTAGTTTTGGTAGCCTTGGGTTTTCTTTTGGACAAAAGTTATTTAGTTTTGCCTATGGTTTGGTTTCTCTAGTGGTAGACCATAGCGGATTTCTCATTGATGTAAATTAAATTTCGATTAATGCAATGTTTTCATATCTTACAAAAAAAAAACACATAGCTTCATGTATTATGCAAAAGCTAGAATAAGACCTTCAAGTTATGTTCCAATTAAATGTAAAAAAAAAAATATCAAAAAAACTAGTTTTTCAAATGTAAACATTATAAATTACATTAGTCAATTCTAAACTAATAATGGTTAACAAACAAAATAATTGCTATAAGCTCCCGCATGCGAGTGATTGACAGGTTTATCGGTACGAAGGAGGCGCGCAAGGAGGGCAAGTGGTAGCCCACTTGCGCCAGTTGTAAATGTCATGGGCCGGAGAGCTGGCCTCCCACAAACCTTTTAATGGCAGCATTAACGCTGCCCTCCCTGCAACTTGTTATAGGCGCGATGGATCTCGGTCTGATCTTCATTCCCGATGTTCCTACGCATGCCTTCAGCGCCATTAAGGCAGCAGTCCCGGGCGATTCACCGAGCAATAGCTCTTCCCCCTACTTTCTTTCAGCTCTGGTGCATGCTGAGTGTTCCTTCCTCAATCGTTTCCCCACTAATCCCTCTCTGTCAGTCTGTCTTTGCTGGGCCTCAAGTGCCATTACCATCTCCGGCATCCATTCGGCTCTGGTTCCTAGTTCTCAAAGCTACAAACGGGCTCAATCTTCACTATTCTCTGTGTATTCGCCCCTTAGTTGATTCTTCGCCATCCCACCTCCGTTTATCTGTCCTACTCCTATCAATATGTCGAGAGAAAGGCTCAGAATGGGGAGAAGACGCGGCGGTTCACGTGGTCGAGCCACCCACTAACACTCCTCCACCACTTCGGACCCCTCTTCGGATGCGTCGAAGTTTTGTTGCTTCAATTATCCAGCTACCAGAAGTGGCAGGGGCAGGGGAAGTGGGCAAGCCAGAGCCGGAGTCTGTGTGCATCACTCGCATCCGCACACTGCCTGTTTCCGCATTCCTTGTTCTCTGGGAAACTCTTCCTTCATCATCTCTGTGACAATTGAATTGTGTGAGAATGCTATGGGTTCGGAGGAGGTTCAACATGGGGCTCCTGTGGAACAGAGGTTGGCAAGTCAAAATGTCACCTAGCGCCAAGTCACTGGAGGCTTGCCTACTATGAATACTGAAGCCAATGTCAGCCCAAGCACGCCAGCAAGAGGAGAGCCTTCAAGCTCAGCGGTCCATCCTTCTGACTCCAAGGACTCAGACCAATTTGGGTGCCGAATCGTAGAGGAACAACCGTCAACCTCAGATGAAGATTGAACCAGTCAGCGCCTCTAGTTTTTTTGATCTGCCACCGAAGAAGAAGTTCACCTCCCTCTCGATTTACAGTGTTCATCTCTGTTTCAGGTCTTTGTCAATTCTACATGTCAGAGTCTGTTCATGTTTTTGTTTATGTAAGAATCTGTTCATGAGACATCAGTGTTCAAATCAGTCCTATATCATTGTATGGGTCAGTTTTTCGAGTTTTTTGGAATGGTCACTGTCCAGATTTGGAATCTAATGTTCTTTGAAATTAAAAACTCTGATGTAAATCATTATGTCGGTTCCCTAGTCAGGCTGTCAAGAATTTTTTGCAAAATGCCAACTCCATGGAAATAATTCTCGAGGCAGCTGCCTCACTGCAACATTTTTGTATGAATATAGGAGTAGACCAATTGAGAAAAAAAAATTAATTGCTATAAGCATACCTTGTTAGAGACTAATAAGATATTGTGATACTAAACAATTTTCTCTTAAAAAAAAAAAATTGAAACAATACCAACATTCTTAAATTATTATCTCATAAATCAATATAGATCTAAGAAAGTTTATCTCTATTATTTTTTAATATAAAAGTAAATTTCTAAAA
>APFE030346839.1:16507-24007 GCA_000404065.3 Pinus taeda
AACACATAATTATTTCAATTATATAACATAGGATTATATCAACAAAACTTTGTTAATTATTGAAAAAATTAAAGACTATGACTGCGTTGGTTATAACGTTAAGTGCCATCAACATCATCCTTATTAGTACCAAAGGCAGATATTTGTAATAAATATTATAATTTATATGTCCATTTCACTTTTAATGGAGTTGGTTGAGTCATGGTATAATATTAATGGGAAAAGTTATCATAGCTGTGATTAAGGTTTTAATTTTTTTATTTTTTATAGACCTTTTGTCTACTCTTTTTCTAAATTAATTATTTAATATTTGATACCTTCTAGGTTTATTCCTTCTTATCTTTACTGGTTTAATATTTGACTTAAATATGGTCTTTGGCCGCCACCAAAGGAGTTGAGTAAATTTATCTTCTCGGTACACTTTTTCTCGGTCCACATGGGGTAATGTCTCTTCAATTCTTTTTCCTAGAAATTGCAAAATGCATTTTAATATTTTTTGGACATTGAAATTAAAGGTTACATTTGAAATCTTTACATGGTTGAATTTTAAGTAATTTTTATAAATTATTGGTGAAACCATTTTTGATGATAAAGTGATGATGATGGTTATTAGTTATTATTTTTATATTATATATAATAATGATATATTAAATTTTGTTTGTTTATTATTTTTGTTTTTGGGTTTATAAATTCTAGAGATCGATGATTATTATGTCTATGGAATATTTGTAGCAAGTATATTAAGCAGATTCGTTTGGTGACTATTATGTCATTATGTTATGGAATCTTTGTATCAAGTTCACTCGATAACCACTATGTCTCTGGAATATTTGTATCAAGTACCACTATGTCTATGGAATATTTGTGTCAAGTATATAAAGCAGATCCGCTCAATGACCATTATGTCACTATGTTATGGAATATTTGTAGCAAGTCCACTTGGTGACCATTATGTGTATGGAATATTTGTATCAAGTATATCAGGCAGATCAACTCGGTCACCATTATGTCTATGGAATATTTGTATCAAGTATATCAGACAGATCCACTCGAATGAATCACTTCTTGCCACGGAGCCTAACCCCAAGGATGTCAAGAGAATTGAACCCGCGACCTCTCAATAGCCAAGGTGCTTTAATAACAGGGACTCAACCACTTGAGCTAACCTTCGGGACTATATATAACCAAGTAACATTTACAATATTAAAAAGGTAAAGATTAAGGAAATATATATATCTATATATATATATATATATATATATATATATATATATTATATATATATATATATATATATATATATATATATATATATAGATATATAGATATAGATATAATTTAAAAAATATTATTTATTCTTCACCTTCTTAATAGTGTAAATGTGACACTTATTTTATCCCATGACATTTAAGAATTTGTCAAATCTTAATTTCATATTGAATGCCATGAGATTTTTTCTTGTTTGAGCAAGGTTGATTTTATGTTTTAATGTAGCAATAACCAAAATAATACCTTGTCTTTCACTTTCTCTCCATTTATTTATTTCACCATAATGTCTCCTTAAATTTAACCATGATAATAGTTTGAATGGTATTAATATTTCGCAGATAACCCCCTCTTCTATTCTCCAATGGTTCCATTGATAGGCGTGTCTCTTTTGGAATAGGGCTTCTAGAACACATTTTTTTTAGTAAAATTAAATTCCATTACTTCAAAATAGCATATTACAATAATTATCCATCATCAATATCCGTAGTACATCAAAGCACATTCACTACATTCCTAGTATCAAATGCTAGGATAGTTCATGGGCTTTTCTTTTTTCCTTTTTCTATTGTGTACACCAATTCAATCCACATAATTTTCAGGATCCGCTGAAGGTGGAGCAATATCATCATTTCTATGAGAGAGTTCCATTGTCATCAATTCAACCATATTTGTCATTTCTTTTTCACTATATGAGTGATCGATATATGTGTGGGTGTGTTTTTTCCCACTTATTGCAAACACGATCATGATTAAAGCTCTTTCGTTATCATTTACTAGAAGGGTCTCCACTGTTGAGGGATGAGGTGGTGCAATCAGAGGATGATCTAAATCTGGAAAGTTGACTTGTCTGTAGTTGTCTTCTATTGTTGAGAGTTGTCCCTCTTTTGACCTTCGAAGCTCTTAAATCCTTTTGCTTTCTTCAAATCCTAGCAACCGCGACTAGTTCTCTTCGACTCCTAGGGGTAAAAAGCCCCCTTTGAAAAATGACATGATTTTTGAAGGTGCCCGACCTGTTGACAAGTCCTTCTCCTAAAAGCAATATTTTTGTAATCCACTAGTTATGAATAACCCTTATCCTTCCACTTGAGTAGGATTTTGTTTGGTAACCCTTTGTTGAGGCCCACTTCCACACATATGTAGACAAATGAGATAATACCTTTTGAAAGTTTTTCCTTGTATTTTTTAATGAAGTTACCTATTGAATCTCCAATATCTTCTAAGATATTTGGTTGGATCAACTAGGGGGGTAAGTTAGAGAGTCTTACCCAAACTATAAAGGTCATGGCGAGAGGGTTGAACTCAAAGAACCATGGTTGCATCGAAAGACCAGCTCAACCCCAAAACTAGGGTCCATGATCGAAAACCCTATACCAATCTTCTAGATTTTTAAAGTACATGAAAAATCCTTTTGAACAAAATAGCAGATCTACAGTTTAGGACCAGTTCTGGTGAACCCAACCTTGGAGAGTTGATGTCGAGGGCCAACATCCATTAAAACATAAAATGATTGCCCATCATTCATATTTTGTTGCCCTTAAGTTGGAAATAATATATGTCATTTTAAGAGTTGGGATGTTCATAACTGATCTACCACAAATGTTGGGCCTGGGAGATATTTATGTGTCAGACAGCTGGTATTTGGCTTGAGGGCGTCCTTGAAAGACATGGGCTTGGAATCTAAAGGTGCCATACTGCCCCTGGCTGTTGAAAAATGCAGCAAGAAATTCTCAATTTGATTTTTCCTTGATTAAATTGAGAAAATTCGAAATTCTACATCAGCAGACAACTTGGAGGAGTTAACTGAGGTAAGATGGCTCTTGTCACTCAGTTAAAAACACTCAATTCGATTTAGGAGCATGAATTTCAGTTGTATGTAGTAATTCTTAAATACTAGGAGCCTGGGTTGAGTTAATTTCAATTGTAATCAGTTAAACTATTTCTAACTGTTAATAGAACTAGTTGGTGGTCAGTTAAGTAGAGGGACATCAATCTAACTCAGATATCATCTAGTTAACTCATCAATCAACTAATAATTAGCTCATGCATGCAAATAATACGAGTTGCCCTGTTAGGCCCCTATACTACTAGTGTAACCCCTTATTGTTATTAGCACAACCCACTTATTAGATTGATGTACCCATGTAGTGCCCATATTGTTACTATTATGACCCATAGAAGCCCACTATTGTTATTATTGTACCCTTACATTCTTATTGTTATGTCGGCTCTGATTATGTTATGACCCCTTAGACTCCTATATATAGAAAGGAGGTCTTTTCATTTGTATCATCCAAGAATTGTTCATTTATGTAATGTAAAGGAGGTTTCCCCCTCGAAGGGGCTAAATTCTAAGGCATTCAACTATCTTTTCTATCTTTTTGTGAGCTAGTTTCATAACATTTGGTATCAGAGCTTTGGATTCTAAGGTTTCGCTGCTCTAAATAGGTCATCGTGGAATTTTTGCTATAACCTTTTTTCTGCGACGTTTCGGAAGCTAAAAAAAAACAAAATTGAGAAGAAATCGCGCTGAACCTCGGGTCCGAATTTCAGATATTTTCGCGCTATATTTGCGGAGATATGATCTGAGGAAGTTGGTCTTTTTGCAGACTCCAGAATTACATTCCAAACAGGTGACCTGGGGAAACTTGTCATAACTTTCTCTCTGAGCATCGGATTGAAATTTTGTAGGAAGTTATAGAAAGAGGACGGACTGTAGTTTCTTGTATATCTTTTTTAGTGCCAAATGTGGAAACAGTGACATGTGGCACTTCATACAAGTTCGCTCTTCTGGAAAGGTCTATAATCAGGTCATCTTGGGAGATTGTGCGTAACTTTTTCTTGGAGAGTCTAATTTGGATCAGACTGGTGGCATTGGAAAGAGGATGCATAGGGCTACTATAGGTTGCAATTTCAGAACTTAAAGATCCGAAAGTACAGAGTTACAGTCATTTCAAGATCGAGCTCCTAAAATCAAGAAAAAGCAAGATGAGGAAGTTTGATGGCAAGGATCCAGTAAATTGGATACTTCAGATGGAGCAATATTTTGATCAACATGGTGTACCACTGTTACAAAAGGTATGTATTGCATTGTCATATTTAGAACCAGATCAATTTTTATGGTATGAAGGGCTTTATTCTCGTAAACAACTTGTTACGTGGTTAATTTTCATGGAGCAAATGATAGCACATTATGAGGATACAAAGAGCAATACCTTCTTTAGAGCAACACCACAACAATTGGAAAGAGTAAAAGGCCTTTGTGACATAGTGGAAAGAAAAATTATGGAAACCAGGAAGCATACCCCTTACAACTATAAAGATGGAAGTGTTGTTTCTCCTAGCCTTCCACAACCTACAAGGGTTACACCACAACAATTGGAAGAAAAAAGAGAAAAAGGGCTTTGTTACAATTGTGATAGCAAATGCACTAAAGGTCATAAGTGTGTTGAGAAGAAACTATTTTACATAAAATATGAAGAGGAGGAAGAAAAGGATCAAGAAACATCAAAAGAAGAGGATATACACCAGGACCCCACCCTAGAGAAAGAAGAAATGAATCAGACCATATATTGTAAAGCATTGGCAAGAATTACAGCTCCTCAAACTCTCAAGATAGAATGGCATATCAGGAAGAAGAACATGCAAGAAGTGAAAGATCACATTGAGAAAGAAGAAATGAATCCAACCATATCTTGTAATTCATTGGTCGAAATTACCACTCCTCAAACTATCAAGATAGAAGGACATATCAAGAAGAAAAATGTTCAAGTGAAAGATCACATTGAGAAGAAGAAATGAATCCAACCATATCTTGTAATTCATTGGTCGAAATTACCACTCCTCAAACTATCAATATAGAAGGAAATATCAAGAAGAAAAATGTTCAAGAAGTGAAAGATCACATCGAGCATCAAGAAATGAATCCGACCATATCTTGTAAAGGATTGGAAGAAATTACCACTCCCTAAACTCTAGAGATAGAAGGACATATCAAGAAGAAAAAGGTTCAAGCAGTGAAAGATCACATCGAGCATCAACAACAAGTTCTCCAACCTTTAAAGGATAACGCCACTTTGGTGCAAAATCAAACGAAACAACAGGTAGATCAACATCATAGTGAAAAATGTTTTGATGTAGGTAGTGATTGGGTATTTTTACTGCTACATCTCAAGTAAGATATTTATGAGAAGTAAATGTTTGCAATACTACATGCAATTAAAAAATGGCGACCTTACCGAATGGGAAGACTCTTCAAGGATGAGGATGTGGAAGCAGTTTTTTGTGCTATTTCTATTATCCAACCAGATTGGATAAACGAAGCAAGGGATGAATGGAAGAAGGATGAAGAAGTATGGCCACTTATTCAAAAGTTGCAAAATATCCCAATTCAAACAATATTGCCAAAAAATGAAGAGGAAGGAAAAATCATATTGGAACCTGGAGCAGTCACAGAAACAAGAACCCGACAACTACGAAATTGATCAATTTCAGAGTATCTCATCAATGGAAGAACTTACCTGCTGAAGATTCCACGTGGGAGGACAAGAATTTTATACAAAAGCATCAAGAACTACTCAAGCGTTGAGGACAACGCTTTCTGAAGGAGAGGGGCATGTTAGGCCCCTATACTACTAGTGTAACCCCTTATTTTTATTAGTACAACCCACTTATTATATTGATGTACCCATGTAGTGCCCATATTTTTACTATTGTGACCCATAGAAGCCCACTATTGTTATTATTGTGCCCTTACATTATTATTGTTATGTTGGCTCTGATTATGTTATGACCCCTTAGACTCCTATATATAGAAAGGAGGTCTTCTCATTTGTACCATCCAAGAATTGTTCATTTATGTAATGTAAAGGAGGTTGCCCCCTCGAAGAGGCTGAATTATAAGGCGTTCAACTATCTTTTCTATCTTTTTGTGAGCTGGTTTCGTAACATGCCCAATTGTGGTGGAGTTTCCAAGGCAGTTTACCAGTAGTTGTAAAATAGTTGAGTGTACAAGTGTTGCATGAGGTTAGGTGATCAAATGTGACAAATTGCGCAAGCATTTTGGAGGAAATACTAATTAATAGGGGCATATTTCCTCAATAATTACACAAGCAAATAGGGGCTTAAGTAGAGGTAGAAATTGACTAAGTTTGGGTCAGAGATTCTCTATGAGCAAAGAGATAGGATATGCACTTGCAGAGTTTGCTCAGTGGAGAAAAGAAATTGTAATACATCTCTATTCATTTGATTAATGCAAGCAGGAATTGGGGTTTTTAGCAGATTCATTTCCCCAAATAAAAATACTTGATGCGTGTGTGTTAATTCTTCTTGCATGTTTGAGAATTTTTTTTCTAAGTTGTGAATTAATGTCCATAGAGCAGAAGAGTAGGTTTGTGTCTTGTGATTTTGACTAAATTTCATGAGAAGTTGCAAATCTACATCATAATTTCTACATGGTATTAGAGAAGGAATTCCAAAGTTTTTTCTCAAGAGGATCAAATTTGGAGCTAAGTGCAACATGATTTCTTCAAATCTGAGAAGATGGCCTTGAATGAACTAAGGCTAGAGTATGGCTTAGAAGGCACCTCTAATTTTTGTGCATGAAAGGATCACATGGAGGTGGTATTGAATGACAATTGATTGCTAGAATACATCAAGACAAATCTTGTAAAACCACAAGCATTTGATGCCCAAAACTTTTCTTAGTGGAAGAAAGATGTAGCCAAGTTGAGGAGAATAATCTTGGAGGGAGTACAGGATCACATTGCCTGAAATCTCCATGGGAAAGAAACTATATTTGCAATGTGGAAAGCACTAACATAATTGTTTGAGAATAATAGTGACCACAGGAAGTTGGCACCCAAGGATATACTTCGAAGTATCAAGATGCAGAAGAATGAAACTATTCCACAATATCTGAGCATGTTCACACAATCTCGTGATGAACTTGGTGGGGTTGGTTTTAATGTTGCAGAAGAGGACTTGATAAACCTATCCCTTCTCGGCCTTCCCAAGAGCTAGCATAACTATCAAGATTTAGTGAATGGGAAGGCGAAACTACCGAATTGGTAACGCTTATGGTCCAATTTGGTATAGGAGAAAATAAGGCAGAATACTAGAGATGGAACCTCATCCAAAGAAGAGGAAGAGGAATTTTATCTAATTAGCAAAAGAATGAAAGCCAAGAAAAATAAGTCCCAAGATGAGGTTGAATCTATCCAAGAGGGAAATAAG
>APFE030346839.1:29007-46815 GCA_000404065.3 Pinus taeda
TCTTCTCCAACTCCGATATTCACCTATCGGAACATTTAAATCACTCGAAAACCTTCGGCACAACACTTAATACAAATGCGAAGGAATACATTAAACTTCGCTCCAAACACATATACCCGGACTTCAAATTCTATATATTCACATTCATAATTTCATCGCACCTGCTCCTCTGTATCAATTCTTCTGTTGCTCTAATTGCCAACCTCCAATTCAATCTCCGTCATCCATCTCATTGTCGATCCAACGGCTATTGGCACATCACTGATCGGCCTATCAGAGTTCTGTCGCATTGACCCTTAACTGCTTCAAAGCGCCGATATGTGACTAGCGATTAGATCTGGGCCGTCGATCTGTACTTTTGATTTGACGGTATATGATTTGTCGTAATATCGCAATCGCTATAACTCAATGCTCATTCCGATAACTTAAACGGGCACCCGCTGATGCGATTAAATCACATTCATTGATCTATGAGATAAAACGGCTCCTGTGCACTGATATTTTGCTCCCTCACTCTTTTTTTTACTTAGTTTCTACACTAAGTCCTTAGGTTTCCATGTGTTAGCTCTTCCTCATAGGTTTCGGACTACTTACTATTTTATTGCGCGACTCCCTCCTAAGCTTGGTTCCTCAGCAATTCTTACTTCGCTCCTTCTCTCTAGAGTTTTACTCTGCTTCATCAATTTGATTCAAAGACCCACTTTATGATTCCTCTGAATCATTTTACGCCTCTGCGTATCTCTTCAGAACTTTGCCTGCAACCACAATTACAAAACAAATGGTTTCACATTAAAATCAATCATAAAACATGTGTTTCATACGCTCTAACACAGTCAGGAAAACTCTACATATATTAATGTAAAAACAAAGATTACATTCGAGACACCTCGGTCTCACACACAGGCCTGATTTCTGCTATTCGTGGCCTCTTCCTTCTGCCCGTAGGCTTACATATATTTATATGGAAACTTTGAATTGGATTACTATGCAGGACCTGATCCCATCCTTTCCTTGAATCACTCAACTAAAGCCCTAAAGCTAGTTACATGCATACATATGTGGATTACATTTAGTTAAGTCTTCTAGAGACTTATCCATTCCACCTTTTTCTCTGTTTTGAAACAGATTTGTCCCTTTATTCAGCAGGATGGTCCACATCCTCTCTTATCTAATTAAATCACTAGAAAGGCTAAATTACATTAATTTGAGACTTAGGAAAGCTATTTCCTAATAATACATGACCCCCTATGTCTACGATTTACAATGATTTTCCCTTGGGTGAATGCTCTTGCATTACACTCCCAAAGTAGAAAGTATTCATGATCTCCTGATCATGTGTCTTCTGATCTTTGTCTCCCTGGATCCCACACTTTGTTCTGTAACTGTCCACGTGCTTTGTTTCCTTGTTGCTGCTGCATTTTTGCTGTCTTTTGCTCCATTTTCTTCATCTTGTCAATCAGATTCAAACTCTGATTGTTCTTGCTTCCTGCTACTACCATTTTCCTCCATTTGGTCTGCTTCATCATCAACGCCCACATTTCTTCAATCTCTGTCTATAGTACATCTTTGAACTAGTCCATTTTCTGCTTTGTATTTCTGCCTCTTTATTTTTGTTTCGGGTTGTTGTTGTCCACTAGTCCTTCAATCCGCTGCTGGTTTTCTTTACTTCAACTTTTTCCTTGGTTACTTTGCTAACTTCTATTTTTCTTGCTCCAATTTTTGGTTTGCTTGTTTTACTGACTCTTTCTTTACTTGATGCCTCCCTATCATCCTTACCCTATCATCCTTACCCTCTTTCACGATTGAATCATGACTATCCAACATTTTCTCCAGCAAATTAACTTCGCTATTCCATGGATTGATTTCTTCCATATAATTCTCTTCTTTCACTTTTATTTGGTTGTTCATCTGTGCCAAATATCCTTCAGTATCTGCAACAAAAGCTGCACTCACGAAACACTTTTTAAAATTAAAAACACAAGGTTGCTGCACCTTGTTTTCCTTTGGCAACAATTCAGTTTGCTGCACTATTTTTCCCTCCTCTGTTAGCGCATCAGTATGCTGTTCTGAATTCTCAAAAGAATTCCTGAGACTGCCTATTATTCTCTCTTCCACACCATCTGTCCTAATGATGTCTTCTTGCTCTTGTCCACCATATTGAACTTCTTCTTTTGCAATCATACTGTCATACTCTGAATTTTCCAGCAAATATTCCAACAATGCAATTTCTCTGTGATACTTTGCAAGTTTTTCATCACCACTTATGTTTCTTGCATTTACACTCATATTATTAGTTTGGAAATCATAAGCTTCAACAGTCTCAACTGCTGCTTCACATATCAGCTCTTCAGATTGAACTTCATCTACTTCTTCCACAAGAACTTGTTCCTGTGTTGTCACATCTTAACACATCCATGCATTTTTAAGTTCATTCTGCTGCAATAAACCACTCTTTCTCTCATTTAAGAGACTTTCTTCATCCTCCTTTAATTTAGAGTTTTTATCTTCTAAAAGATACTTCTCCATATTTCTGATAGCTTCTAATGATTGCTCATCCTTTGCAAAACATTCTTTCGTTAATGTTCTTTATCTCTTTGCTAAGTCTTTTGCATAGACTTCTTCCTTCTTAACATCTTTTAGTAGATGTCCTTCTTTCTCCTTGATTGTCTAAACAGCTTCCATGGCTACTTCCGCTATGCCTATCATCATAGTGAATTGATGATCCTTTACTATGTTTTCAACTAACATAGTTTCTTCTTCTTCAGTAAATTTTGCCTTGCTGTCCCTCTGTAACTCTTCTCCAAGAGCTATCCTTGTCTCACCATCTTCATTAACATTCTCCTGCATTTGTTTTTCATCAATAACATTAATCAAACTTATTTGATTACCTTTCTGAGACAATATTTCTCCATTCCTCATCAGAATAAGATTTTGATTCCTCATCTCGATGGCAACTTCTATAGACTCATCCATAGACTTTTTCTTCTGTATGCAGTGAAATTTCTCCTTTTCTGAAAAGTTTTCTCGGTCACCTTTTGCTTCTAGATCTTCATCTCCTTTGAAGATATCTTCAAAAGTCTGCTTTTCTCCTACAATACCTGCCATCATATACAAAATATCAGTTTTAAAAATATAAGACTCTGTGGTCTTACTTGATGGTTCAACCATCATATCTCCTTGCTATTCTAAATCATTTATATGATTTAGAAATTCTTTGATAGTATCCTCTTCAATCTCCTCAATCCCTTCACTTGGTTACTTGACATCTTTCTCCAACTGTATATGAGATCTATCTATCTCAATTTTTTCTAGAACAGAATTTAGATTTTGCTGGTCTTCTTCCTTCTTCATGAAAATATCATCCAATTGTCCTTCTTTACATGTTTCACCTGCATACATACACAACTTGTCAGTTTTAAACCCATGTGACCCTTTAGCCCCACTTGAAGTTTTAGTCTTCAAGTCTTCATCTTCACTTTCTCCCAGAAATTCTCCTTGTTCTGGTTCACAAATGTACTCTTCCATTTCCATTTCCAACTCAGCTTCCTTGAGTTTTTCCATTAGCCACTTCACTTGCTTTTGTTGTATCCTTCTCTGCATCTCATGCCATTCCACTGGCTTCTTTCTCAAGACCCAACTTAGTCTCTGGCTTTCCTCAAGCATTATCCTTAATGCATTGAGTTGTTCTTTTAATTCAGCAACCTCTTTGTCAATTTCTTCTTGATTCATTCTCATGCCATTTACCTTGGCATCCTTCTTCTCATATCTTATGCTGTGGCTTCTATCTGAACCTCTACTATGACTATCAATAGTCATCTTCTTCTCCTCTATCTTCATGAGCTCCTTTGCAACAAGCTGTTGCAACAGCTAGTCCTCCTGGCTTCAATCTTACCTCACTAAGCTCTCCTCACTCAGTCTTTTGGTAAGCATAGGTCCTCTGTCTGGAACCTCTTCTAGAGCAACACCTTTTCTTATTCTAGGCTTCTGCAATCTCTCACTTCCTCTTGAGAAGACTTCAGTTATTCTCTTTGTCCAATCTCTTGTTGGATTCTTCAGGTTCACTACCACTTTTTCTTCAGAGTATTCTCCTTATTCTGCCTTCAAGAACTCATTTGTTCTTCTCACAACTTCTCTTGCTGTCACCTATGCATTAGTATATAAACACACATTTTCAATTCAAAATAGAACATAACATATTACCTCACCTTCAAGATCTCAACATGATCTTGTTTCACCCATTCTCCTGCACTTTGAGTGGATTGTCCTCTGTTTTTTCCCTCAAGTCCTCTTTCCTTCAGAACTTGCATTAAGTAATCTTGCTTTTTCTTTCCTCTGTTCTGTTTATTCCAAGTCTCTACTGGAACTGCTACAATCTTCCACTGTAGTCTTTATCATTCAGAGCATTACCTTTTCCTATGTGCCAACTCCCTTTTGTTGAAATATTTTCCACTCCAATCTCAATTCTGCTCTGATTACATATCTACTCTAATTACAAACTTCTACTCTAATACCACTAATGATGCACGGGTCCCCGACATATAACCATACTTAGCAAAATGATGCTAGGGTTACCCAACATATACCCACAGTATGCAAGAATCTGCATAACACAACTATCCCAGGTATTTGACTCTTCAATGGAGTCAAATCTTCATACATGAAATGGTCAAGGCCCTTTATAAGTTCCTTTGTATCAGAACCAATCACCCCACCTGAAACCTCCTATCAGACTCATTTACCTCCTAAGAACATTTATTAACCCTTTTATTGAAGCCTTCCTCAAATCTTCCTTTCGGGACTGTAAAACCCCTTTAGAACCTTTAAACAACCCTTTAAGATGCATAGATATACTCAACCCACTTATATTGGACTTAACCTCAAACCCCTCTTAACTTCATGTATATAACCTTCCCTTCCTAACAATGGTTATATATGGTTAATACATACAAACTTGCCCATCGACGTTATTTCTCTTCATAACCCTTTTACAAAGGAAATGACTAAAAAACATATCTTTTCCGCCTACCGTACAGTCTTGTCACGACTCTTGAGGTTTAACCTCATCGCAATCGACTATTATTCCCGTCAGGGTTTATACATATATGCATCTCCTCTTCTCCGACTTCGATATTCACCTATCGAAATGTTTAAATCACTCGAAAACCTTCGGCACAACACTTAATACAAATGCGAAGGAATACATTAAACTCCACTCCGAACACATATACCTGGACTTCAAATTCTATATATTCGTGTTCATAATTTCATCGTGTCCGCTCCTCCATATCAATTCTTTTGCTACTCCAATTGCCAACCTCCAATTCAATCTCTGTCGTCCATCTCGTTGCCAATCCAATGGCTCTTGTCAAATTGCCAATTGGCCTATCGGCATTCTATCGCATTGACCCTTGACTGCTTGAAAGCGTCGATATGTGACTAGTGATTAGATCTAGGCTGTCGATCTGGACTTTTGATTCGACGGTCCAGGATCTGTCACAATATCGCAATCGCTATAACTCAATGCTCATTCTGATAACTTGAACGGGTTCCCACCGATGCGATTAAATCACAGCTATTGATCTATGAGATCAAACGGCTCCTGTGCACTGATATTTTTCTCCCTCACTCTTCTGTTTACTTAGTTTCTACGCCGAGTCTTCAGGTTTCCATGTGTTAGCTCCTCCTCATAGGTTTCAAACTTATTACTGTTTTATAGAGCGAATCCCTCCTGAGCTTGGTTCCTCTGCAATTCTTAATTCACTCATTCTCTCCAAAGTTTTACTCTGCTTCATCAATTTGATTCAAAGCTGCACTTTATGATTCCTCTGAATAATTTTACGCCTCTGCGTATCTCTTTAGAACTCTACCTGCAACCACAATTACAAAACATATAGTTTCACATTAAAATCCATCATAAAACATGTGTTTCATACGCTCTAACATAGTCAAGAAAACTCTACATATATTAATGTAAAAACAAAGATTACATTCGAGACACCTTGGTCTCACACACAGGGCTGATTTATGCTATTTGTGGCCTCTTCCTTCTGCCCATAGGCTTACATATATTTATATGGAAACTTTAAATTAGATTACTATGAAGGACCTAATCCCATCCTTTCCTTGAATCACTCAACTAAAGCCCTAAAGCTCATTACATACATACATATGTGGATTACATTTAATTAAGTCTTCTAGAGATTTATCCATTCCACCTTTTTCTTTATTTTAAAACAGATTTGTCCCTTTATTCAGCAGGATGGTCCACATCCTCTCTTATCTAATTAAATCACTAAAAAGCCTAAATTACATTAACTTGATATTTAGGAAATCTATTTCCTAATAATACATGACCTGCTATGTCTACTATTTACAATGATTTTCCCTTGGGTGAATGCTCCTGCGTCAGTTTTACTCAAATTTCCTCTCAAATTCTTTAAAGATGTTGCAACCAAGACTTTGCATCATTATAAGATAATATGACTCATGAGAGTCTAAAAGATGATTTTTTTTCCTCAGAACGAGAAATATGTTGAGCTAAAATTATTCTCAAGACCAAACTAGGCTTTCCATTTTTCATTAATCCTTTTGTTAATGTTATAGTTCTAATTAAGCTTGTGATGAAGGTCAACTCCAACATAGTTGTATGAATTATCTTTCTTTAAGTTTCTATTCATAGAATAAATTAGCATACATGATCTTTTGGGATTTGATTATCATAACCTTTGCCTTATCAATGTTTATTAACTTACCAATGCTAGAACATAAATCTTTGAGAATTCTTAGTTGCTTGTTGAGATCAGAGGGACACCTTACAATGAAGAATCAAATTGCTAACATAAAGATGAAGTTAGATTGGTGACAACACAACTTGCTTCTTCTAGACATGGCTCTTACTTATCAACGTAGATGCCAAAAAACATAGAAAATAAGGGACAACATTATTTAATCCCTATGTTACAACTAATTTCCTTTGACTAACCCTTATTATTCTTGAAACTAGAAATAATTTTCTCATATAACCTTGTTGTAATGCTTAAAATGAATGTTTTATCATTCTAAAGTTTATCTTTATGAATCTTATCAAAGCTTTATAAAAGCAAACAATGTGATATAGGAAAATAAATTTACTTTTTGATATTCCTATGCGATAATCCTAAAAGTAGTCAAGTGGTACATAATTGAATAATACCTTATAAAAATGACTTTTTCTTTATCCTTTTTCTTCTAACTCCCTAACCATATGTTGATCTCTCTCAGAACAATTCCCATATAACTTGGCTAGAAGAAAATTAATCATAATTAATCACAATGGTAATGCAATTTTGAAGGGTTATGTTCGTCCTCACTTTTAAAAATAGGAATAATGAGGCTTTGATTCCATGATTTAGGAAAACCCTACTTAATTGCCACATTGCAAAATTTATGAATGTGAGGGATAATAATCTAATTTCCAATTTTGAGCAATTTTTCTTAATAACTAAGGATATTTTTAGTTTTCTCTTATCCTAATAGTTTAACTCCAAATTCAATGTATTTTAAATTAAAAACCTCATGGTTTGCAAAAATAAATTTTTTATTTGCCAAATGGAGTCATGGGAAGGAAAAACTAGACCAATTCCTTAACCACATAAATAGTTTATCTGATCATATAAAATTCACCATCGAAATTGAGGCTGACAATAATCTTCCCTTTTTGGATATCCTTTTATCTAAAAAAGAAGGAAAACTTGGTTTCCAAGTAAACTCACACCGAGAGATATTTGCACGCAAATTCCCATCACCACCCTAAGCAAAAAATTGGAATCAAAAAAACCTTAACCACTAGGGTTGTAAGAATATCAGACCCTGACCATCTAAATTATGAACTTTACCATCTTAACAAAGTATTTGAACAAAATGGTTACAATAAGAACCCCATTAGTAAGGCCATGATCCAAAGAACACCATTAGTAAGGGCATGATCCAATCCCTAAGCATGAATAACAATAATAACAAAGATAATTCTTCAATTACTCCTAAAATCTTCCTCCCTTATATAAAAGGCACCACTGATATAATTGCAAAAATTCTCAATAAACATAATATTAATGTAGCTTTCACTCCTCCTAACACCATCAAACGCTTATTCAACTCTGTTAAAGACTCAATAAACCCTAATCATCAGAAACGTGTTTATATTATACCTTGTTCATGCGGTAAAGAATACATAGGGGAAATTAGTAGATCTTTTAACATTAGAATCAAAGAACACTCCGCTGACCTACGAAAAGAAAGAACCTCAAAATCTTCCCTAGTAGAACACATACACTCCTCCCCACACTACATCTGTATGGAAGAAACTAAACTTATTAAAAAATATGACCATTATCTTAAAAGAAAAATCAAAGAAGCTATTGAAATAGAAAAAAAAAAATAACTTGAATCAGGATGATGAATTAAAACTTAGCAGTACCTGGAAACCATTACTAGAGATCATAAAAAACCAATAATTAAGTCCTATTTTTTTTTTAAAATCAAATCATTAATAAAAAATATCACATTCCCTAATAACTAATTAAATCCTAAATTTCTCATAAAATTCAATACCTTAGAAATATCACCATTAATAAATTCTCCAATTTAATAAAATCAACTAATCATAATAAACAAAAATTTTCAATAAAATTTTAATCCAATAACTTTGGATGTAATTTATTGAATAAATCCAATATTCTCTTCCTAAAGGGCAAATTCATTAAAATTTTATAAAAATAAGCATAATACCTCTATAAACACATCATTACAATACTACTTAAAGACTCTTCACACTACTTGGATTTTAACTATTATATTGATATTGCCTCATAGATTAGAAATTAGAAATTATAAAATCATAAATTAAATTAGTCAAATAAATTCATTAATTTAAAATCAAATTAACCCTAATTACTAGTTAAACCCTAATTTCACTTTAAATCAATACACTTCTTGGAGTTTAATAATTATAATTACATAGCCTATTAGATAAAAAATTTGCAATTATAGAATCATAAAATAACTTAATAAAATAAGTCCATTAATTAAAATCAAAGTAACCCTAAAAATTAAACCCTAATTTCACTTCAAAATCAATACATTGCATTATACAGTGATAATAAATACAATTAAATTCTTACCCTGAATGTCAAGACCAACTAAATCTTTTCATTTTGATCATTTCCATAGACCATATATACTTAAAATTAGCTCCATAAAGTATCATTAATCTCCTCTTAATCAATTAGTGTAACTCCTAGAAATAGACTCACTTAAAAGTCGGTTACATAAACTCTTTAACGAATTATTTCTTTCTTATTATTTTTTTTATGTTGTACATAACATCAAGAAATTCATAAAATATTATAACGCACGAATTCAAAACTTGGAAGGCAATCATATTATTATTTTTTATTTCTTAATTTATAATTTTTCTCATAATCTTTGAGGATTTAATATGGAAAGAGGAAAAAGATTCTCATACTTCTTGTTTATTTATATAATATTCATTTTTTATTTATATATATATATATAACTTCATAATTTTTATGAAACTTGTTTAGGATTTTCTTAATAGTTTTTTTAAGCCATCTTTACATATTAAAGGTTAGTTATTTATATTTTAAAAAAAATTAGAAAATTATTATTTTTTATATAAGGAGATTAGTAAAGATAAAATTTTCCATTATAAAAACAAAATAACCAATTAAGCTTAATTTGAATAATTGAGAAAGAAAGTGTTATTTTTCTTACTTCAATTTTATTTTTTAAAATTATAAAAAAAAGTATGGAGAAAAAAAAAATTGTTTATAAAAGGCATCGTTGATTGAGGCCATATTTTTATCCAATAATGAATTTTTCGTTGAGGGTTTTTTTAAAGAAATCCCATTGTTACAATGTTTAAATTGTTTTTTTTTTTATAGAAATAGATTCAACACCATAATGAACTTCTTGGGTACCCAAAATCCTAAAGCTTGACAACTGTAACTTGAATTTTAAAAAATTTCTGCCAATTTTTTCTCAAAATCATACCATAATTTCTATTATTTTATGAGCAAAAATTGTAACTTGTATAGAATACATGTTTAATAATGAAATGCATAGTTGCAAGCACTATGAATGTTTTCTAAAATATTATAGCCATAGTCTAAAGAGCCCACAAATTAGGTTGGAAAATAATGGAAATTCTCGCAAGAGTATGATAAAATCTGATAGAATTTTTTGAAACTATGGGTTACAAAATTTAAGATTTTCGGTTTCCGAAATATTTTTAATGCTGCTAAATCCATTTCCACCATCAAAAAACGATTCAAATAACTATCAATAGAAAAAGCTAATATTATATGGAGTTGTCTATAATGCGACTTTTTGGAGATTCCGGTGACGGAATCCGGCGGAAGAAATGAGGTTAAATCTTGATTTTTAACAGTTAAAATGGTTTTTTAACTGCATATTTGGATTCAACGCCCTGAAAAACCCCTGGGAGAAACTAGCTATGAAACTTGGGATTCCAATGAATTGCTGCTGGATTTTGACCGGAAAAATCCGTCGGAAAAGCTTTCAAAAAGTCGCGTTATAGACTACTGCATATTATATAGGTATAAAAATACCTCAACAAGTACCGCTGGCTGAGGTACATGCCTCGGGATTTGATGATATAATCCCGAATGATATTTTAATTTTCCAACTCAAGTGGCATTATATTAATTCCAAGGGGTCATCAGCTGTGGAAGTTGAAGTGTTTTAAAAGTTACGTGAAAGGATTAAAGGGCTTATAAAATGAGGTATTGTTTAATTTTTTTCGGGGTTAGGAGAAGATTGCGCATATATATATTGGTGTTTGATTATTATGTGGTTGAGGTTTTTATAAAGATTTAGTTTATCGTGTGTAGTGTATTAATAATATAAGAGAATTAGTATTAAATGAGAGCATCCTAACATTTCACTCCTTTCGAAATGAATAGATAGTACCATTAATTACTGAAAAAGGATTCATGTGTTAAAATATACATGAAACTCGAATGCTTCGAAATAGTCCTTATGCATTGAATAATATGTAATATTTTCACCAAATAATGAGTTATAATTATGATACCCCTTATGATCATTAAAATTCAAGATGCCCTATGATCATCAATGTCATAGGGTAAATTATTAATAATAAAATATAATAGTGCAAGTTAACAAGAGCAAGTAGGGTGTTAAGATTAAAGTTAAATAAGATATAATAATGATGATAATTTAATTTTAAAATTAAAGTTAAGTGAGATATTAATTTTTTTTAAGTCACGATGAATTAATAATTTGTTGGAGTAATTTGGGCGAGGCTATCCGAGTAATGCTCATGATCAAACTTTTTATTTGTCACTATAACACCAAAAGTATATTCAACAACGTGTAAGCCAGATATACCAAGAACTTATGACTTAGTAAGAGTCCAAACGTTTTGATCCCACTGGAGTGGAATCTATCCTAGGGGTCACCTACTCTTCAACCCTTATCACAACGGGCCAAACACATCCCTTCGAATTAAACTTGGGTGGATGGGAGAACAAACTGTGCTCCCAACCACTCTAGCTACTAACTTGAGATCAAATGAGATATCAAACTGGTGTATGCGACTCTTATTTCTAGGACAAGGAACTTGCCTCCACACAATGACGTAACTATTAAAATCTATGGAGATGTATATACTATATTACCCTTTGGATTTGAACTTATGACCACTTAGGAGGAGACACACACTATTAAATATTATGATGTGTATTAATTATTTGTTGATAATATTTAATTAATAAATTATTGATTTAATATTAATAATAACTATTTTCAAATATTAAGAGGTCTATGATTTAGCATTGGTTGCTCGTAGTGGTCCTTACGGGCCTGTGTCGATGTTCCCTCGTGATCTCACTTCTCAGAGAACAATGACAGGCCCTTCTTCTGCAGGGGTTAAATATTCATTCTTTGGATCTCATTTTGGGCCTTCTTTTAGCTCTTTTACACATCCTCTCTAGGATTCCCTTAATCTTCTTAACATTCAAGGTAGTTTTTTCCATGATACTATCATGACAGGTGCTTCTTATTACCTTTTTCAATGCAAGAGGCTTTGATCTTGTCCATTCCCGTTGATAAAGATGCAATTTCTAAGACTTCTCGCCTTTGTGCCTTGACATTAGTGTGTCATCTCAATGGTTTTTGGTCTTGTCTCATTGATCTTCATGACTAGATTCCTTGATCTTGGTTGCTAGGTATGAAATCAAAGGTTTTTATTCACCCCTATGTAAAGGGTTTTTTTACTTTTGAGTTTTATCTCCCTAAAGATAGGGATAAGATCTTTCCTTCCATGGTTTTGGAGGAGTTCTAGTTTATGCATGATGTTTTGGATTCCAACCTTCGATCCATTTATCAATTCTCTTTCTTCGGCCCTATTTGGGCCAGGCTCCTAAATTTTCCTTTGCAGTTTTGGGGCTTACCCTTTCTTCATGCCATTGGAAATGCTCTAGGAAAAATTCATTATAGTAGTCTTGAAACAAAGGATTGTAGTATTTGTATTTATGCATGAGATTATGTAAAAAAGGATTTCAGCAAAGGGTTTCTCATAGAAATAAATTTGACCGAAAATGATTACTCATGGACACAAAAAATAAACTGTTATTTCTTTTTAATGCGGATCTTGCTATGGTATAGATCATCTTGCAACCCAGTTCCTAAAGAATCCAAGGAAGGGTAGCAAACCTAGGTGTAAATCAACCTAGTGGGTTACCTCCAAGCTTAGACACCAACTTATTAAAATGGATTTTTCTCCTAAAATGGGTTCTTGAAAAGACAACCCTTGAAAGGTATCATTGAAAGCCAATAAGACTCTATCCAAGCATGTATCTTCCTTTTTGCATCCTCTTTCAAATGACTTAAAGGTTGAAGCAAAAAATCTCAGGGATATGGAAAAGAAACAATCTAATATGGAAGTTGAAGATTTCATTTGATTTGAGGGATGGATCAAAGGACTTTTTCAGCTCTTGTCCATCAACAAGTCAAGTAGATGATCCTCCAATTCAACCTACAGAAGAAATGATTGAAGTAGAGAAAACCTCATTAAAGACAAAGGAAGCATGAACAATATAATAAAGAAGGAAAATCCACCTAAAGATACACAAGAGATAATGAATAGAAATCAAACTTGTAATCTAATCTAGCATTTTTAGTTTTGTAATTTTCAAGCCAAGTTACCTAGATTTAGACTCCCAATCTCAAATTCCATTAATTTGAACATCATTATATACATTAGTGTGTCGACCTTCGGGATTCCAATTCCAAGGTATGTTCAAATTAATCTATTTACAAATTTACATATTTTTCTCAATCCTTGAGGATTATGTGTCTAACACCCCCCTTGCCTCCCTCATAATTTGAAGGGCTGTTTGTAAGTCCAAGCATCATTCTGAATTTTTCAAACTTTTCTCCTTCAAGTGCTTTAGTGAACATGTTTCTAAGTTGCTAATTTTTGGAATAATGTCATAGGTGAATAGCCTTGGCCTCTACATGATGTTGAATCAAATGATACTTTGTGTTGATGCATTTGGTTCGATCATGGAATTCATGATTCTTGGCCAATTTAATTAAGAAGTATGTTGATAAAAAGAGGAGTAGAGTTTACTTATTTCTTCTACAAATATTCAAGAATTTTCCTAAGCCACAATCTCCTTGGTTTCTTTTGCAACTACCACAAATTACGCCTCTATTGCAGAATTTATTGGAACTGACTGTTTGCATGACCTCCAGGAGACAACTCTGATCCAAGACTCATAACATTGCCTGAAGTAGACACTCCATTTTCCTTATCTCCACCAAAGTTTGAGTTATAATATCCAATAAAGTTAAAGTAATCCAAATATAAATATTTGAGTACAAAGTCTTGAGTTCCTTTCAAGTACTTTAGAAGTATTTTTTTAGCATAACAATGTCTCTCACAAGGCTATTGCATAAACATGGAAATGATTCCAACAAAAAATGAAATATCTTATCTAATAGTGGTGAGGTAGATAATACTTCCCACAAGTTGTCTATACTTAGTTGCATCCTAAAGTTCATTTCATTTTTTAGACATGAGCTTTAGATTTTGTTCCATTGGAGTGGACAACGGATTGCATTCAACCATGACAATTTTTCTAACAATTCTCTAGTGTACATATTTTGAGAGAGGAATACATATCTTGGATGTTAGGTCACTTCAATGCCTAAATAACAATGAAGGTGTTCCAAATCTGTCATCTCAAATCATCTCTTCAATTCTTTCTTTATGGATGCAATAAACTTTTCATTGTTTCCTCTTATCAATAGATCATCTAAATATACCACAAGATATGCAATAGTTTTTCCAACTTGATTGAAAAATGAAGTTACATAATCAAGATTAAAGTGTTTGAAACTTAATTTCAAAAAACGCTCAGTGAATTTTTCATACTAGGCTTGTGGTGCTTGTTTTAGGCCATAAAAGCATTTGATGAGTTTGCATAGTTTTTGTTCTTGCCCCTTCACAACAGAACCTTATGGTTGAGATATAAAAGCATTTTCTTTCAAGTATTCATTCAAGAAAGCATTCTTTACATCCATTTGATGGAATTTCCATCCATTTTGAGTTGTTAAGGAAAAGAGAGTCTAGATGGTGGCCCATTTTGCTGTGAAGGAAAAGGTCTCTGCATAATCAACACCTTATTTCTAAGCAAATACTTTTGCCACATGTCTTCCTTTGTGCTAGTCAAGTGAGCCATATGGTTTATACTTTTTTCTTGAAGACCCACTTGCAGCCAATTGGTTTAGTTCCAAATTGAGGGTCAACTAGATTCCATGTTCCATTCTTTACGCGAGCATCATACACCTTTACATTACTTCTTTTCATTCATCATCAGAGGAAACTTGTTTAAACAAATTTGGTTCCATATTATTAGACATATTTAATTTACAATCATAAGAAAAATCCATATCATCAACTAAATTAGAATCATCCACATCACCTCCATTTTGTGTGGTGGAACTTCTAATTCATGTGTTTCCAACCTCATCAAGATGAACACTTTCAAGCATTTTAATGACCCATTTTGTAGGACCTTTTTGGGATGGTTCAGGATGCTTTTTTGATTGAGATGTGGCTACATCAATATTTAACCTTCCAATCCTCTCAATCACATCACTCAAAGGGTCTTCTTGATATGAAGAAGTGGCTAGAAATTCATGAGGGGGAGAGAATGCTTCAGAAGAATATTCCATAGACTAATCTGGGATAGGGATTCCCCCTTCAAGTGTGGAATATCATTATCAAATTAATGATAGTTTTTTCACGACTAAATCTATTCAAATGATAAATCTTCCACTCAATAGTTGATCCAAATTGGATCCATAAAAGACTGTCAAGAACCATGACTGTATCAGGTCGGAGCAAATCTCTTAGGAAATCTAAAATGGTGATCAAGAACACCCTGAACCAGTGGCAATGGAAACCAGCGTGGAACGATGAGGACCTCGGTCAAAGTGCGTTAACCGAGGCCCATGGAGACTGCGCGGGAAGCAAAATTAGCCTCTGGGAGCCCCGAATCGGGAAAATAGAGGTGGATTTTGATGCGCGATTAGCGCTTCGTTGGGTGAACAGGGCTAAAATGGAGGAAGCCTTAAGCACTCAGACGCATGGCGAACCAGAGAACTGTGGGCGAAAAGGAAAAAGCGCTAAAAGTACAAAGGTGGGACCTACACTCTGGAAACCAATGGTATTGATGGAGGCGCCCTTAAACGGTAAACGGTTTTGGAGAAAGCAGAGCGATCCCACTCAACGATCGACGCGTGGCAGGTGGAGGTGAGAGAAAACTTCCATTGATCTCGCATTATCGGTCGAGCAGGTCAACCACGCGGGACATGCGTACAACGTTGGATCTGGGGAATCCAGATCGGATGGATGAGATTGCGCCCAATGGAGGAAGCGGAATCGATGAAGGATTAAGACGCGTTTGTAAAGATTTGAGGTCCATTTGACTGCCACGGTGGAAGAAAGACTTCATCCATGATGAAACTGAAGAAATGAACCGACGAAGCAGGCTGGCACTATTTAGAGGAGGACACGTGGCCACTTTCCGAGCGTTCATGCTAACGCTGAACATGGAACTTCAAGCGCAGCTGCAAAAGGTGAATCGATAGAGGCGGAAGAGGAACCGAATGGGCATGAGTTCGAATGGCTAAAATCCATGAACAATGAAACAGAATACAGAGTTGAACACTGAGAGACAGACACCAGAGAAGAAGGCAGTAAAGCAACAACAAGAAGAGACAGAGGGCCGACCTGATCAGTGACAGCGTCGAGCACCATAGCCTGAGAGATTCAAGCCATCGCATAGAGGAATCTGTCCAGGCTGAGCACCATGTTGGGCTCTTGCCACTGTAGACCAGAAGGTCACAGAGCTGGTAGGAAGAAGAAGAGTCTATGTACTTTAGTGGCTTGGGGAATCCAAGAACCACCCTGCCAAGCAAAACCTGCTTCAGGAGAACAGACATTGACTCCCTGTATTGTAATTCTATGCTTAAGGGCACAATAAAACAAGGCCACCACTGAAAACTGGACTGGAGATGTAGCCCAGGAGAACAGGGTGAAATACTTATTAAAAATTCTTGTGTATTTATGTTTGCTTACTATATTTCTCTGTGTCTTTCCATTTTAAATGTTCTGTGTATTGGCAATCTGATCGATTTGTTGTTTCAATAACACAGAACACACACCAGCACATGAGTTTGTAATACCTTTTTTTAATAAATCTTTTACTACATGTCACTCATAGGGTGAATATCAAATCAAGTGGTATCAGAGCTCAAGGCTGTAAGGTTAGACAAGCTTGTGTTGGTTTAGCTGTGAATGCTCACAAGATCAAAGCTCAAATTAGGAGAAGGAGAGTTGGTAGAAACTAACCCTGAAATTGGGAGAGTCTATTCTCGAAAGACAATGTCAGAGGAAGGTTCTATGGGGCCAGACCCTCAATTCATAGAAAGTTTCCTAGCTATAAAGTCTATGGTAGAAGAAATGTATTGGGACTTTAGAAAGCATAAGGATGAAGATTCAACAGGTCCTAAACAAGATAAAGAAAAAGATGAGTCTCATTCTCATGACCACTCAAAAGGAAAAGGGAAAGAGGAAAGCTTTCTCACACCTCCTAATAGCCCTGTGCATAATAACAAAGCATCTTTGATTAAGTTAAATGTTAAATTTGATTTGCCTATATATGATGGAGAGTTAAATGCTGAAAAGTTGGACAATTGGATTAGACAAATTGATGTATATTGCAAGGTACAAAACATAGACTCAGACAAGAGTAAGATTCAGCTGGCAAGCCTACGCCTAGGAGGCACTGCCTTGGTTTGGTGGGAAGGAAGAACCCAAGCTGACATGAAGAAGCATGGTAAGACCATCTCTGTCTGGATAGAATTTGTTGCTACAATAAAAAAGTAGTTCTATCCATTGGCCTACATGCAACAAGCCATGATGAGTTGGCAAACTCTTGGGTAGTTGAAAGGGCAAAGTGTGCAAGGGTATACTCAAGAGTTCACAAAGAGAGCACTGATGTTGGGTATCTCATTAGACTCACCAGAGACTCTTTTGAAGTAAATTGGTGGTATACATAGCTACATGAGGCATACCATCCTCATGTTTAATCCCACTAGTATATATGAGGTATTTGTACAAGCTACTCATCTAGAAGCTAGAGGAAAGAATGGAAATCCAAAAGTTGGGGGACCATCCCAACCCACTGTAAG
>APFE030346839.1:50542-63698 GCA_000404065.3 Pinus taeda
TAAAAAGGGCATACACAACAAAGTTGCAGACATGTTATCTAGACCCATTATAAATTCATCTACCATACTTAAGCATAATTCTATGCTACATGAAAGCTACATAGAACAATATGCTCAAGATATGGACTTTAAAGATGTATATGCAACTTTGAGTCAAGGCAAAAGAATAGAAGAAGTGAACTATCATATGAAGGACCGACTCTTATATCATTGTGGGAAACTCTGCATTCCACAAACTGAGAGAGTAAAGATAATTAGGGAAGCACACACTTCTCTGATATTAGGTCACTTTGGGGTAAGTAAAACAGTTGCGCAACTGCAAAGGTTCTGCTATTGGCCGAGAATGAATGAGATAGTTTCTAGATATGTAAAAGGATGTGCCATGTGTGATAAAATCAAGCCCAACAATAGAAAACTAGGCTTGTACACTCCATTGCCAGTTCCTTCTCACCCTTGGGAAAGTGTTTCCATGGATTTTGTTGGAGGACTGCCTAAATCTAGGAAAGGTCATTATTATCTATATGTTGTTGTGGATAGGTTCAACAAAATGTGTATTTTGATACCCTGTAGTAAACAGATTTTAGCTGAACAATCTGAAAAATTGTTCTTTGAACATGTATGGGTTCATTTTGGATTGCACACTTCCATTATATCTGATTGAGACACCCGATTTGTGGGGAAGTTTGGTCAAGTCTGTGGGAACTAATGGACACCAAATTAATGAAGAGCACAACTTTTCATCCACAAACAGATGGCCAGACAGAAATAGTAAATAGGACAGTGATCCAATTACTGAGAGGGTATTGCGGCAAACATCCTAAGCTTTAGGATGAACACTTGCGTTATGTGCAACATGCTTACAATAGAGCCAAACACTCTTCTACACAAAGATCTCCTTTTGAGACCTGTTTTGGTTTCACACCAAGGTCCCCTTTGGATTTTGTCTTTGGTAAAGATACCATGGTTGATGGACATAGTGATGTGGACAAGGCAGCTAGGTTCAATGAACAAATCCAGGAGATCCACCAGGCAGTACAGGAACAATTGGAAAAGAGCTAGGCCAAGTACAAGGCTAGGCATGATAAGCATCAGTTGGAGCATAGTTTTCAAGTTGGAGACCAAGTCTGGCTATATATAAGCAAGGACAAGATGCAAGGTGAAGGTAAAAAGCTAAATCCTATCAAGTATGGACCTTTTAAGATACTTAAGAAAATTGGTGAAAATTCTTTTCACCTTGATCTACCAGCGTACATGCACATCTACTCTGTCGTAGATGCCGATTGCTTGAGATTATTTGAACCTTAGATGATTGAGGACCCGGAAGAGCAAAGTCAATTGCCTTCTATTGATGACCTACTACTTGAGTATTTCAATGAGTTGTAGGAAGATATAGTGCTGGACAGGAAGGTGAGGACAACGCGCAGGGGAGATATTGAGTACCTCAGGATTGGGCTCAAAGGTTCAAAGCCAAGCAGTGCAAAGTGGATTGAAATTGGTCAAGTGAGAAAACAATATCCTCACTTAGTCGATGATTGAAAACGAACTTTTGGTGGTCCAAAAGATTTTTTAGTGGGAAGGCCGTGATCCAAATTGGATCCATAAAAGACTGTTAAGAACCATGACTGTATCAGGTCGGAGCAAATCCCTAAGGAAATCCAAAATGGGGATCAAGAACACCATGAACCAGTGGCAATGGCAGCCAGCGTGGAACGACGAGGACCTCAGTCAAAGCACACTGATCGAGGCCCATGGAGACTGCGCGGGAAGCAAAATTATCCCTTGGGAGCCCCGGATCGGGAAATAGAGGTGGATTTTGATGTGCAATTAGTGCCATTGCTGGGTGAACAGGGTTGAAATGGAGGAAGCCTTAAGCACTTAGACACATGGCGAACTGGAGAACTGCGAGTGAAAAGGCAACAGCGCTAAAAGGACAAAGGCAAGACCCGCGCTCTGGAAACCGACAGTATTGATCAGGGCGCCCTCAAACGATAAACGATTTTGGAGAAAGTGGAGCGATCCCACTCAATGATCGACGCGTGGCAGGTGGAGGTGAGAGAAACCCACCGTTGATCACGCGTTATCGGTCGAGCAGGTCAACCGCGCGGGACGTGCGTACAATGTTGGATCTGGGGAATTCAGATTGGATGGCTGAGATTGCGCCTGATGGAGGAAGCGGAATCGATGAAGGATTAAGCTGGGTTTGTAAAGATTTGAGGTCCGTTTGACCGCCACGGTGGAAGAAAGACTTCATCCACGATGAAACTAAAGAAATGAACTGACGAAGCAGGCTGGCACTATTTAGAGGACACATGGCCACTTCCCGAGCGTTCATGTTGATGCCGAACAAGGAACTTCAAGCGCAACAACAGAAGGTGAATCGACAGAGGCAGAAGAGGAACCGAACGGGCATGAGTTCGAATGGCTAAAAGCCATGAATAGCGAAACAAAATACACAGTTGAACACTAACAGACAGACACCAAAGAAGAAGGTAGTAAAGCATCAACAGGAAGAGACAGAGGGCTGAGCTGACCAACGGCAACATCGAGTACCAAAGATTGAGAGATTCAAGCCATCCCATAGAGGAATCTGTCCGGGCTGAGCACCATGTTGGGCTCTTGCCACTGTAGACTAGAAGGTCACAGAACTGGTAGGAAGAAGAAGAGTTTGTGTACTCCAGTGGCTTGGGGAATCCAAGAACCACCCTGCCAAGCAAAACCTGCTTCAGTAGAACTCACATTGAGTCCCTGTATTATAATTCTCTGCTTAAGGGCACAATAAAACAAGACCACCACTGAAAGTTGGACCGGAGATGCAGCCTAGGAGAACAGGGTGAACTCCTTATTAAAAATTCTTGTGTCTTTATGTTTGCTTACTATATTTCTCTGTGTCTTTCCATTTTAAATGTTCTATGTATTGGCAATCTGATCGATCTGTTGTTTCAATAACACAGAACGCACACCAACACATGAGTCTGTAATACCTTTGTTTAATAAATCTTTAATTGATGTCACTCATAGGGTGAATATCAGATCAATAGTATTGTTAATCTTGGAAGATAAAAGAAAAATCACATTTATAAACAATATAAACTTCTTATTTACTTCTTCTTTGTTCCTTAGGAATCAAGGTATAGTAGGTGGAACTAAAGATAGTGATATGCCTTACCAAAGGAATGTGGCCATACCAAATTTCACAAGGATTTTTGTTTTTGAGAGCATGATATGGACATCTATTTTTGATATGTATTGCATATAGAACCGCATTAGCCCAAAAAAGTAGCTTTACATTTTTGAAAAACATCATTCAACAAACCGTATTTAAGATAGTACTATTCATTTGTTAAGCTACACCATTTTGTTGAGGATTGTATGGCATAGTTGTTTGATATTGAGTCTCATGTTGGTGAAGATAGTTGTCAAATTCATTAAAATTATATTCTTTTCCATTATCAGTATGAAGAGAGCCAATATGTGATTGTACATCAGTTTCAATAAATGCATGAAAGTTTCTAAAAGTTTCAAAAGCTTCTAATTTACTTTTCAACAAATATACCCAATACATCTTGATGTAATTATCAATAAAAGTAATCATATATTTATTTCCATTTGTATAAGGAACATGCATAGGGCCACACAAATTAGAATGAATAAGTGCAAGCTTTCCACATGCTCTGGAAGAAGAACCATGAAATGGTTGTTTGCTATGTTTTCCTAGGATACAAGTATCACATTGCTTCAGTTTCATTGCAATAGTTGGAAAACCAGAAACACCATTTCTTTTCAACAAATGAAGATTGCCATAATTAAGATGTCCAAATATTTCATTCCATAGAAGATTAGATGACAATGTCCCTTCATTGTACTAAAACTGTATGCAAAGTTATTTGCATGAGTAGATATTCCTTACAGTTTCAACTGTCTTTCCTCCTCTATTCTAATCATGACAACTATGTTGTCTGATGCTTTACTTATCTTAACTTTTACATCAAACATATGAATGAAGTGTCCTTTCTATTGAATGTGAACAAGGGACAACAAGTTTCTGCACACCCCTGGAAGGTAGATCACATCATGCAAAAGAAAGTTAGGAATTCTAGATAGTTTAAGCCTAATGGTTCCAAGTTTGAATGGATTGAGACTTGACTTGCTACAAAGTATAGTGCTCCATCTACTTTGTCATTGAATTCTTCAAAGAATTCTTTCCAGAAGGTCACGTGGTAGGTTGCACATGTATCAAGCAAACATGTATCTTTCCAAGAAGCAAATGAAGTATGAAACAAATCTTCATTTACTCCAATATTGTAATGGGAAACAATATAATGAGCAGATTCAGGTGCTTTACCTTTCATTGGATCTGGTGTTTTAACGTTTTCTTCTTTGTTTTCTTTCTTGATTATTTCCCAAGATATTTTCATGTGGATGCATCATGTCCATATCTATTACATCAAATATAATGGAAATTGGATTCCCCCCCTTGATGATATTTACCTCTGGCTCTGTTGTTCTTCCTTCCACGTCCTCTTCTACCACCTCTTCCTCTAGAAGAATCTTGTGACTAATTCTTCTCTTTATGTACAAGGCACACTGCTCCTCTAGGGGACCGAGATGTTGTCTTCCTCTTTCTAAAAGCTTTCTCCCATCCTACAAACTTCTCCATAAGAGTGTCAAAAGTAATGTCTTTTGAGTTAGGCACTAGCTTGTAAGGATCCAAGATAGTGATAATATGTAGGATAGAGGGCCAGGTTAAAGACTGTGAGAGGGATTTCGATTTTATTTCTAGTTTCTTCTACATCATCGATGATGGCTCTAATTTTTGAGGCTAGGGCAAAGGGGTCATCATCCTTCAACTGAATAGCTTGATCATCAGCTGAACTACTTCCAGTTCTGAGTGCAAGTCATGTAAATATTTTAAGTTATTTAATGCATCACTAAATGGTTATCTAATGGCCATGAAATCATTGACTGCATCACTAAATGGAGCCACCACTAAATGGTTCTCTAATAGAACTGAAAAAGAAAATTGTGAGGAACTATTTGACCTATTTGACCAGCTTGAGTACATAGAAAGCCATTATGAAAAGCAAAATGCTCCACTGATACATATAATTTTAGAAAATAATTTACAAAAGAAGTTAAGATCTGCCATTTTTTCATTAAGTGTTTACAAAAAAAAAAAAAAAAAAAAGTCTCTTTGTTGAGATCATGTAACAATGTTCCATGTAACTCCATTATTCATTTCTCCAGCTTCTACCTTTATTCATTAAATCACCCACAATCATATAAATGGAGGCCAAGTAATCATCCACAATCATGAATCCTCCAATTTTAGGCTCAGGAATGGAGTGCCCAAAACCATGAATACGGAATGACACAAGAGAGACTCGTAGTCGGGAAGACATCAAATTTGCAGTAGATGGTAAGTGAAGGTTTTCATACATCAACTTTGCAAGAGATGGTAGGTGAAGGTTTTCATACAAAGAGAACTCTGATACTTAATCAACGAATGAATTTAAGGTTGTAGATGAAAAGAAGCCGACTAGAAATGAAATAGATAGAGAGGAAGGCTAACAATTCTTTTAAGTAAGATAGAGCCTGCCTTTTAGAAGCCAAGGCATCCTTAGACACTGCAAAGGTACTCATGAGAGTCACTCACACTCAAATACTTTCAGTCGCTCCTTGAATGGCAATAATTTGACTGTTTATGGTGATTTTGCATAGGAGAGGTAGGTCAAGAGATAAGGCTAGCAGGACATGTAGCATATGTCATAGGGACATATAAATGGTTAAGCAAATGTCAGATTGGATAGATAGGCACAGACCAAATAGATCAAGTGTGTGTGTCTAAATTTATAGATAAAATGATATTTTTTGGCATTTTCTTGCGGATTCTAGCCATATAATTTTCGGTGAGATTGTGACTTCTTATTGTTTAAAATGTGTTTTTGAATGCATAAACAAATTAAATACCTTGAAAAACCTCTAGAGCACTTGAAATTTGCAAAATAAACAACTTAAACTTATAATTCTTAAAAATATTTACCTATTTTTTGTATTTAGGCTTGTGTGATCCATAATGAATTAAGAAAAGTCTTTCGGTATAAATCACATAAGAGAAATTTTGGTCGATGCGTTTTGAACCAACCAGTGTGGCTCATCATTAGGACCAGATGAAGAGGCAGACCATGAAAAAGACTTAAATAGAGAGCAATATAGAGACCATAATTTCAAGTAACGACTATATTTGAACAATAATATTTAAATTATGATATTAATTTATTAATATATTAAAACAAATATTATTAAGTGACAACTATATTTAAATAACTAGTTTTTTGAAAAATAATATTTAAATTATGATATTAATTTAATTAAAAACAAATATTAATAAGTAACAACTATATTAATATTTACCTAATTAACAAAATTAACTGGGAAAATATGCTTAAACAAAATAAAAATATATACAATCTAAATCAAAATAAAAATTGATTATTCTTTAATATACTAAAAAGTGTTATATAAAAATTAATTATTCTTTGGGTGTTTAAAAAAAATATATTATATAATAATAATTAAATATAAAATATAATAAATAAATGCCAAATATATTAAATAGTAATATTTATTTATTTACTTATTCTCAAATTAAAATAATGGATTTTAACCCTATCATATTGTTAAAAGATAACAACCACTTGAATAATATATGAGTATTATTATTTTTGATGTATATAAATGTTTATGAGTATTATTATTTTTGATGTATATAAATGGTTTAGAAAGTTTTATTTATTTATTTTGTTTGTTTTTTGTTTATAATATTATTTTTAATATATTATGTTTGTACTATTTATATTTATATTTATTGTTTAAAGTTTTCTCTTTTATACAATTTATAGGGTGTAGAGCTAATGGTGATAGGGTGTTTTGTTAAGACACTTCGTGGTGTAAAAGTCACTAAATCGAAACTCCATGGGTAAAAGTCTAGCTATGCTACGAGCTAGTCTGGCCTAGGCTGGGTGCGATCCTCAAGTGATTTTGATGGCTTAAATGCTCTTCCATCACGACTACTCAAGCCACAAGTTAAGTGTGCTAATAATCTCAGAACTCACATAACCTATCAAACAAATTTTTATTTACTTTTCTCTCTTGCACACATATATATTAAGATATATTATAGAGAAAAAAATAATGGCTAATTTTTTTTATTGGTTTCCTTGTTTTCCAAAACTAGTTTATTTATTTTTTATATTTTTCTAAAATTATATTTATACTCCCCAAGGGTTAGTTCAATTGGTCAAGTCTCCTTTGTTAAAGCACCTTTGCTATTGAGAGGTCACGAGTTTAATTCTCTCGACACTCTTATGGATATGCTACATGGTTGAGTAGGAATTGATCCCTTCTGATGGATTTGCCTGGTACAAACATTTCATGGACATAGTGATCACCAATCTCTGGGGTCCATGAACCCTACACACACACACTCGCACATACACATAATGATATAAATTATTTTATTAAATATGTATAAACTATATAATCGTTTTAAAATTTTATATATTTTTACAAAAACATTATTAAATATTTATCTTTTACATTTTAAAAATAAAAAAAAATTCATTAAAATTTCTATATTCCATTTTTTTGGTAAGGTGAATATTATACTAACTGGAAAATTGGATATTACATCATAAAACTGACATTTGATGTTAGTATTTCTCTAGGGTGTCTTGACCATAACTCAAAAAGAATCCTCCTAAGAGAGGATTGAGAGACGAGAGAAAAAAGAGAATAAAAAAATACCTTATACTCGATGTTCAGTCTTGAGATGTGCTGACAAAAAAGAGAAACTTAAGAAAACATGTAAATAAAAAACATATGAAGTTGCTTCGAGGGCTATGAATTAGAAACAACAATTTGAATAGGTTATTTGGCCTTCCCTTGAGTAGTATTGACTATAACAGGTAAGCCCAGGTGCTATTATGTCTGATCCAATTTGTGATCCATGTTGTTCAGGCGACTGTGGAGGTGCCCCAGAGAGTGAAGGACATCCTCCCCATGCTCCTGTTTGTCTACTAGTGTACACCCCACAATATACTTCATCTTCCAGTATACATCAATTGTTTTCATGTACTAGGTGAATCTTCCTATTGTATGCCCTGTACTAGGGATCCAATTTTTCCATTCCACTAGTACTTATATTTTAAAGGGGGAGGATCTGTGTGAGGGGACCTCACTCTCAACTTTGGCAATTTATTCCTAAATAGGATTAGAAGTAAGATCCATGTAGCACCCTACAAACTCTTGCAACTATTGGTTCTTGTGAGTTCCCCCCTTTGGGCTCTCTCCTGATCGTAAGAAGACCCCCTATAGACCCTATCCTGCTGATGTGGTAGTTTAGCTGCAATAGAATGGTCCCAAAACTATTGCCACGTATGAAGATCCAATTTACAACGATGTACCCAGCCCTCAAAATCCCCTAAAAAATGTCATGTTTTTGGGAAGAAGGCTCTAAAGAAAATATTCCAATCTCCCTTTGCCAACTCGGTAAGGGATGTCTATGATTCCATCTTGCTTACTACTTTTGAGTGACAATTCCACCTCTACCCCCATCCAACATGAGCAACCTAAGAGCCAAAAATGTCCCACGATTCCAATGTGTTGGTTATGAGAGTTTCTCGTGCAACTTATCCAAGGTAAGGAATCATAGGTGAGAGTGATTACCAAATGATATTCAAGTCTACTAGCACAAAAGTGTATCAATTGCATACCCCTGGTTCCAGTTTCCAGCTGAGGTAGTAGAACCCAAATAGGCCAACCTTGAGACCTCCCCCATCTCTAGAATATTTTTCCAGTGAGTCAGACCAATTTCCCATAAGCTTGGACCTTATCCCTAAAGCATAAAATTGGTCTTCCTCACCATAGAAAGGAGAATATTTCCTTTCCTAATTACTCGGTATATGACTACAAGAGTTAGCCATTACAAAGCAAATTACCCCTCTATACAAGTTTAACACTCCTATATCATGCAACTAAAAATTGATACTATAGAATTAAATACAATTTCAACTTGTTGGATTTGATTCCCTCCCTCTTTTATTAGAATACTGGAGAACATAAAAAATAGAGTACCCCCTCTTACAAGCACACACTAACCATTTTAGAAACATGACAACACAATGCAAACTCCTCATCTTTTCTGAATTCCTAACATTCCCATACCACCACCTACATTCAAAATTTACCAAGACAGGCCCTACCAGGGCTAAGGGACAAATTTTCCCTTAATATCAAACTCAAAGGAGATACAAATAGAGTAAGAAAAAAAAAACCCTCTAGACGCCCATCTCAATTCATAGTATTAATGCAATGTCCACACAACCTCTGATTTCTCATGGGGGGAATGAGGATTCAAAGACTAGCAACCAAGCACACAAGAGAATTCCCCACCCTTTAAACCACCTCCTAAAACTTAGGATAAAAATCCATTCCAAAAATCTTTAACTCTAATTTTTCTAAAATCCTATAATCTCCCTTCTTCTAGACTAGTATTCTCCAGCCATGCACTATCCAAGGAAATGGACATGGAGTAGCTTGGAACTCATAAGTCTGCTCTCTTCCAAACTACCTAACAACCAAACTTACTACTTCCAAGAAGGGGCTAATCTTCTCCACGATCTTCCAATTGCTCACAAAACGATCAATCTCTCTCGTATGCCAAGGATTTAACATAATGTTCATGATGATTTTGTTCATCAATTCCACATGAGCACTTTGTCTTCTCTCCATTCACTTCTTTCGTAATATAATCCATTAAGAACCTCATTAATATGCACATAGATGCAATCCTTGCTTCGTGCATACTTTTCATTACACATCCTTAGGGGCTGACACCATGTTCCCTTGCATGTTTTCCAGGTTGGGTGGTGGAATCTCGCTTCCCTCCCTGTCATGTTGGTCATCCCATATGGGGCCATGTGGTCCTTATGGAGTAATTACTAGTAGGCCCTTTTTAAATGTTATTCAAGAAACTGATCTCATTTAGAGGCTACCTTCTTTGTGGACTGCAGAAATCCATAATTTGCAAGCAAATCAACTATTTTATTCCCTGTTCTTTGTACATCGATAAAAAATAGAGCTTGGATTTTAGAAATGAGGGAGGGAACTGCTCCAAAATGGATTCCAACCTCTAGCTAGAAGACACCTTATGAATATGGGAGCCATTTTGGAGCTTACAAAGCATATTGATGATAATTTGAGAGTCCCTTTCCACCACAATATTGGAAAATCTCTATGCCTGAGCATATTCCAATCCCCCACAAAGGCCCACTAATTCAACAACATTGTTAGTATTCATCCCAATAGTTCTAGAGTAAATGAATATCGACATTCCTCTATAACCCCTAATTATTCCCCCATAACCTGTAGGCCCCATATTTTGTTTTAATGCCCTGTCAAGATTTAGTTTCACAGACTTAGAAGGAGGGGGTTTCTAGTAAGATAAAATAGAAGCCTGACCAGATGGGGCAGAAGCAGGATGGATCCCCATAGAATGAGAGAGGAACCATTCCTTTAGTAGCCTTGCTTCTTGACTTGAAGATTGCAAGTCCTAATTCGACCATACCACAGCTAAAATCGATTTCTTTATCTGCTTAGCCACTTATTGCCAGATTTCTAAATTTCATTAATATATACATCTCTAAAATAAATTTTATAAATATTCCTTTAAGTTATAATATACTTACTTACAATGTATTGATCTCTAAAAACAATATCAATTTACTAATATAATTGCACTTTTATTCATTACTCCCTAAATAAATAATAATAGACATCTCATTGAAACTTCATTGCATATTTTCCATGATTAAATTATCATACAACACCATTTGGTATTTTAATTCCTATGTTTAAATGCAAAGATTAGATACACAAGGCTTAGATATAAGAAATTATTATTGCATACCAATTAAAAATTGATTTTTTTCAATAAAATATCTTTTATCTATTAATACCAGAGGATAGAGTCACACCCACTCTTTATTCAAATTCCACTTAATTGAGGTAATGCTTATATTTCGAACTTAAATAACAATTATGGAAAAATATAATGCATAATATGTACATTACTTTATGGAAGGAAACATATTTCTCACATATTTTACTATCAACCATTTTTTTTGGGTCCTCTGGTTGAACATAAGTTCCTTTCTTAAATTTTTCTCATGGAATGAGAGTAGTAAAAAATTCAATGATCAGGTATTTTTAGTCCTTCTCTCACCATGGACTATAGTATTTGTCTTGCGGTTAAAGTGTGTTTACTCTGCATTATTTTGCTGTGTTTTTCCAATTTTAACCAAAGTCTAGAGAAAATGTTGAATATTTCTTTTTTTCCATAAATTCAAAATTATTTTGGAATTTATGGAAACATTATTTCTAATTTTCAAATGGTTGAGAGAGATTTGATTGGACATAATTCCCTTGGTGGAAGGTGATTTATTTTTGGTAGGTATTTGTGAGTGCCTGACAAATCATTTTAAATTAAAAAGGCTAATTTTCTGAATGGCCATTCCATTGGTGAGTGTTCTAACACTTACATTTACACAGTGCTCATAATAGGTTCTTTACGTAAGCAAGGTGGGGGGGGGGGGGGGGTTGTTGAGGCATTTCATCAATAAGTTCTCTGGTGCTGACACTGACATTGACACTATGAAAAGTATTACCAGTGCGTTTTACTCTTATTTCATTTTAAACATTTTTAAGTTTCGTTGTACGGGAGAACAGGTGCATGGAGCCATGAATGTGCATAGAGTGGAGGATGTGTGGGTAAAGGGGCATGTGCGTAAACAAGGGTGTGTGGAGAAGGAGATAGAGATACAACACAACTTTGCAGTAGATTTCACAATGTTTTGTATGTTTGGATAACAAAGACTAGTTTTGTCATATGCGGAGGAAGGAGAAATGGTATGCAGGAGAAAGGGTGTGTGGAGAAACTGTGTGTGGTGGAATTTGTTAAGGAGAACGGGTAGGTCTTTTACATAAGTGAGGGGGGATGGGGCATTTCATCAATAAGTGCTCTTATTTCATTTAAAATTTTTCCATCTTTAACTTTTTCAGGGTTCTCTGTGTGAGAGAACGTGCATGGGGACATGAATGTGTGTGGAGATAAGGGAGTATAGAGAAGGAGATGGGGATATAACACAAATTTGTATCTCTAGATAATAGAGACTAATTTTGTGATATGTGGAGGAAGGAGAAGCAAAGTGCAAGAGAAAGGGTGTGCGAAGAAACTATGTGCAGTAGGATTTGTTAAATCTCATAAACTATATCGAATTGAAATTTCTTCTTTGCACTCTGTAGAAGGAGAATTTAATAGTAGAGAAGGGAACAAAGAATTTAATTCGTAGTCATTTTATTTGATATAGATATGATTCAATGATTTGAAGTGCGGTTTTAAAAAATATAAGTTTGAAAATACTTATTATCCAATAGTAGTCAAATCACACACAATGGAAATAAAAAACCAACAACTTCAAGTGAGTTTTCCAAATCACGGTACACAAACTCTCTTTTGGGATATTTTGTACCTCTGCATCTGCTACCTCAATTAGTTATATATCATGTGCAATGTATAAAAAACCCAAAATATTTGAAAGTCTCCTTTTAATGCGTAACTATTAACTATGCTCAATACAATGTATGTGTAGGTTTTAACCCCGTACATAAATTACCTGCATACGAATTCTAAATCACAGAAAAATAAACAATGCGAGAGCATAACACATAAAAACACATATGCACAGAGATTTTCCCCTGGATCCCAAATCCGGGACTACCAGCTTGATTTTTCATTATATTCCTTTCAATGTTACAATACATATTTATACATGCCGAAGCATTCCAATACCATGGACCGAAAACCATCACGTCCAATACCATGGACCAAAAAACCATCGCATCCAATAACATGGACCGAAAACCATCGCGTCCAAAAAACATGTGCGAAAATCATGCACAAAACCATAGGTGGGTCCGCCCAACCTAACATAGGGTCCAAAACCAAAATTTCCGGGGCGCTGCCCCAGACCCCATAAAGTGGGGTTACGGGTACCCCTCAAACCCCCTGTTAACTATGTGGAAAGAATATAACACAACC
>APFE030346839.1:74551-115303 GCA_000404065.3 Pinus taeda
ATTTTATTATTTAGAGATGAAAGCAATGTTCACTTGCCTCTTCAAGGGGGCAACCTCCAGCAGAGCAGAGCTCGATTACAAAATAAGACACGATGTTCCTCAATGGGGAGTATCTATCCTTTATATAGGATTCATACATACAATACCATGGGTCATTACCATGGTTCTTTCAATACCATCTATCTAATACCATGGCCCATTTGCAACTAACTGTGGTCCCTTTCTTAAATGTGGGTCAACCACTTACAATTAGTAATACGGGCTTTATTGACTCTTTAACTAACTATAACTATGACTTGACCCTATTATATAAATAAAGGGTTAGGGTTGGACCCTAACAAAAATCATACTAATTAATTTACGTTGATTAATAATGAACGCATAAAATCAATCTAAAACTACTAAATTAGTAGTTTATGTTGACTAATGATGATCACAAATAAAATGAATATACGACTAAATTAGTTGCTTGTAATGGTTGTTAATGAAATTAAATGAAACGAATACAAAATACTAAAGTATTCATTTATATAATGAATATGAAATTACCAAAAAAAGATAAATAACTACTGCAAATGATAAATTTGTGATTACAAATGATGCCCAAATTTTGCATATATATGACTATTAGTAGCTAATTTACAGTATCTTATAACATGACCAAAATTTAGTCATATTTCTTTGGCCATTAATTGGTTTCAATCGATGACTAAAATTTTCATATATATGACTATTAGTAGCTAATTTACAATATCTTATAAGAAGACCAACATTTTGGTTATATTTCTTTAGTCATTAATTGGTTTTCTTCGGTGATCATTTAGTAGTGTATTTTGTTGTATACTTGGTCATTAATTGTGGCAATTAATGACTAAATTAATGACCAAATTTATGACTACATATATTACTAGATAATAAAATTGAGACAACCAATTAATGACTAAGCTAAAAACAACCAAAAGTTGTCCGCATTATAAGATACTGTAAATTAGCTACTATTGGTCACCAATCAAAAAATAGTCATTTATATGAAAAATTTAGTCATTTTTTTAGTAACTAATTAGCCATTTTTTGCTAGTGACATGTACACAATTACATCAATAATTCCAACAATCATGCTCGGGTTGAACAAAGTTCTATATAGATAAGTTATGACAATACACAATTGCATAACCTAGTTCCCATTTTAATGATAAGCAAAGGGCCAAATGACCACCTTGAGCTCCACATAGCTCCTTCATTGAACCATAAATATTATCAATGATTGAGATATATATCTAAGTATATGTAGGTGGTATGTATTGTAGTTTGACAAAGACATTAAAAAACTAATTGATAATTCTCTAGTGGGTCAACAAGAAACTCTTAAACAACTAGCATTCTAAACAAGAAGTGCCTAAGGTAGAGGAGATTACTCATGATAGCACAAATATGGACCAACAAGAAACTATGTTGTGTTAGAAAGAATGTATATAGATGACTTAGTCTTGGGCCTTGAATTTGTTGGTTGTGTGTTATATTAATCCCATGACTAGTCGCACGTGCTGGGTGTCACACAGGGGGGTGATAACCACCTCTATTTGTTGCGTCGGGCATAGTACAAGGGTCACAGGGGGGATAGCCGCCCCTGTTGAGGGATTTTAGGGTCGTGGTACCCCCCTAGATGGGGATCTGGGGAAACACCCCGAGAATTTTTTTGGATCCTATATTAGGTGGGCGGACCTACCTATGGTTTTGTGCATCAGTTTTTCACATGGTTTGGGGCATGATGGTTTTCTACCCATGGTATTTTGTAGATCAGGTCAAGGGAACTATGACTATGTTCTAATCCAGGGTTAATGGATTGCGGTTTACGAATGCTTCGATATGTATATATATATATGTATTGTAACATTGAAAGGAACATATTGAAAAAGCAGTCTGGCAGTCCCAGTTTTGGGATCTAGGGGAAATCTCTATGTATTTGCTTTATATTCTCGTCATTGTTTATTTTCTATTTTTATAATTTGTATATAGGTGATTTCTATACAGAGTTAAAACCTACATAATTATATGAAGAGTAGACCATGTAGGAAAATCATGCAAGGTATTCCCCTCTTAATCACTAAATAATAGATTTGATTGTTAAGAGCACACAAAATAGGTGAGAAGTAATCTAAAACATGAGGTTTATATGAGCCACTAAAATAAACAATATCATCTACAATGTTAGGATCAAATAATTCATTGATACAAGCATATTGAGGAAATTAACATGCATTTGCAATAGAAAGATTGGACAAGTCATTGGTAAAATCCTCATTAGTTATAGGAGTTTGTCTAGATGTTGTAAAAGGAGTATTTGAGAGAAAGAGAGAGTACCCATAAAGTTGGAGAAAGAAAAACCCTCATATTTTGAGGGAGAAGGATTAATTGGAACATGGAAAACACAATTTAGAAGAGAACTTGAATGATATGAGATGGAGCATGGCCCAAGAAAGCATGTTGAGATCCATCTAAAGAAAAATATTAAAAAAAGTAATTAATGAGATGCTTGTAATATTTAAACCTTATAGTACTTCCACATATACACATATTCTCAATAAACAAAAAAGTAAAACAATGAAATCGTGTGCTACACAAAGATTTACACCATAAACCCAAACTGGGAAAACCAACAAACCATTTAGAGTTGCACCTATAATTTTTATCATCAATTAGCTTCGTTCTTTATAATACAATATGTATGATCACCCAACATCCAAAACCATTAAACCATTAACTTGAATTAGATTAGAACCTAAATTCCTTAATAAAAAATAGAAAATAATAGGTTAAACCATCATGTGCCACATAACCATCGAAAGCAAAAACCATGTGTTAAAAAATGTAAAAAGTAATCACAAAAAACTACCCAATTTTTTTTTCCCTTGGTATTTCCCCCTATTGACCTACGCTAGAAAAGGAAGGATATCACCCCCTTGTGACCCCCTATTTTTTTCCTTGGATACCCCCATGTTGCACCCAAGACATATGAATTACACATGAGGTTAGTCATTCAAATAATATAACACATACCCAACATTATCCCACTTATTGCTTTCTTTGCATATGGGGGTTGCTATTAGTACATGATCAGTAGTCGAGGGAAACAATGACCTTTATTTCTGTACACTAAGAGAAATTTTCAATGCTCACATACTTTGTTAATGAATATGCAACATTCTACGATTTTTTCACTTTTACCAACAACACCTTCTTATCTTCAACCATTTCTAGAACCAAAAGTGATACAAAAACATCAATATGCTTTGTATTAAAATGATAATGAGGGGTTCTTTCCCAAAAATATTGCACTATTATTATCACAATCTAACCTTATAGGTTCATGTACAAGCCCAATCCTTGAAAAAAATCTCTATAACCATACAACTTCTTTACTATCACGAATGGATGTCATGTATTCAACTTTTAAAATTGAGAGTTCCACTACAAGTTTTATCTTTCTCATCCAACTAATTTCTCCTCCCATTAGATTAAACATATAACTACTTGTACATCTTTTGCAATCCAAATCTCTAGCCTAGTCTATGTGGAAAAATCCATGTATTTCTAACACTCTATCTTCTTCAAGTCTTCCTTGGTAGAAAATTTCATAACCTATAGTGCTACACAAACAATTAAAAACCCTCTTTACAACTATCTAATGCTCCTTCCCTGGTTTTGATGTATATATACTAAAAACTCCAGTATAGTACAAATCATTGCATACATCAAACTACCAATAACACTCACATATGAAACACATGACTTGTCCTCTATGTCTTCCTATGTCTTGGGATATTTATTTGTATATAGATTTAGTACTATAGGAATAGGGACCTTGACTGGTCTAAATTACTACATAATAAACCTCCACAATATTGTCTCGGCATACTTCCTTTGATTCAACCAGAGTTACTTTTTTGTTGGATCTCTTTTATTTTCATTACCAATAAAATCTATAGCACCAAGATATTTCATGTCAATTTTAGAGGACAATCAAGTTTTCACTTCCTTGATGATTTCCAAATTATTTCCTATAAGCACCATATTATCCACATACATGACCACATAAATAAAATGATCATCTACTAATTTGAGATACACATAGTGGGGAATTTTATCCTTACAAAACCAATTCCTAATATATAAGTATCAAAATATTGGTACCACATACTTGGAGATTTCTTTAATCAATGCAACATTTTTTTAGCTTGCAAACAATCTCTTTTTTACCTTTCACCATAAAACCCTTAGGATTTTTCATGTAGATTTACTCTTCCAAATCCGCATGTAGGAATATCATATTCACATTGATCTATTATACTTCAAAATCAAAGCAACAACAACAAATAAATGAAATCTAATAGAATTTAACTTAATAATGAGAGATTTTTTTTCAACAAAGTCAATCCCTTCGAGAACACCCATTTGCTATGAATTTTAATTCTTGTTGTTGGTAAATCAACTAGATTGTAAGCCTCATTATTTTCCAGGGTTGTCATTTCCTCAACCATGACCTTTTTCTATATTTCACCATCCTCTTTATTCACCACCTCCCTAACAATTCTGGAATCATCATCAGTAATAGATAAATAAAAAATATAATGAAAATATGGTGGGGTATACTGTTGGGTTGTCTTCTTTCCCAAATTGATTGCATTATATTATAGTATTATATTCTTCTTTTTATCAATCATGTTCCTCTATCAGGTCATATTATTCATCAGAAAACTTGAACTCCAGTACCTTTGGCTCATTTTGTCTTGGTGAGTCTTATAGTTTGACATCTTTGACCTCTCTAAAGAAAACATCTCAAATGTGAATAACCTTCTTTGTTTTTGGATTCCAAAGCTTATAACCTTTTGAACCATTTTTATAACCAATAAAAATTCACTTTTAGCTTTATTATCTAGATTACTCCTATTTTTCTTTAGAACATGTACATAAGCATCAAAACAAAAAACTCTAAGATGTTTTAGAGAGGGTTTCTTAACAGTCCACGTATCATGCAACGTGTTGTCAACCAATGCTAATGAAGGTGACAAATTTATTAGGTAACACAAAATACCCACTTCCTTTGCCTATAATTCTTGTCCTAGCTTGGCAACACTAAGCTTGATCCTTACTTTTCCATCAATGTCCTATTTATTCTTTATATAACCCCATTTATTAATGTGTGTATGATGTAGTCTTCTACCTTGTTATATTGAATTTCTTACAAAATTCCTTTAACTCTGTCCCATAGAATTCCCCACAATTGTTTGTTCTTAACACTAATTGTTTCTCTGTCAAATTTTCCATAAGAGCCTTGAATTCTTTAAATTTTCTAGACACACTATATTTATTCTAGAGAAGATAAATCCATTTATTCCTCTATAAATCATCTATAAATGAGACATAACACACATTTTCCTAGTGATGGAACATGCATAGTTCCAAACATATAACTATGCATTTAACTCGAGAATTTGCTTATCCTTTGTAGCACCTATTTAGAATATTATCCAATTCCTTTTATTCCATAAATATAATGTTCACAAAAATCAATACTTATTGCACAATCAAACACATCTTCAACCATACCTTTACTATGTAGTTCTCAAAGGCAATTCTCTCAAATATATCCTAGTATATGATGCTGCAACATCATATTTTCTCTAGAGATAACCTAGATTAGTATTTCTTAATCAAGGAAAATTTTAGGGGCTAATATTCGTAGGTGGGCTAATTTCTTATACTTCTTCAAAGAAAAAACAACAATTTCCATTTTTTCTAAAAATAATTCGCCCAAGTTTTATAGTATGAAATTATTTTACCTTGAAAATCACCAAGATCTTAATAAACTAATTTAATATCATCATAACTTTATATATTTTTACAAAAATATCATAAAACATTTTACAAATTTTCTATTATAGATTACTAAGATTCACCAATGTTTCTAAACTTTCAAATATATATCCATCCTTAAAATTTTCCTTGTTATTCATCATTAGTAGTGCTTCCCAGCATATTGTACAAAGTTCCAATTTGAACTCCCTTGAGTAGTCTTATTTCTCCTCAAACCATCCTACAAGTTTCGTTTTCAAACATAGTAGTTAAACCTACATCACTTATCCTACTTATAGATATCGAGCTTTTAGTTATTCCTAGAACGTGAATGACTTACTTAATGCAGTTGAATCCCAAAATGATATCTAATATTCCTAGAATGTCTATAACGCTAGGGAGTGTTCTAACCTTTCCATCCTTGAGAATCAATTTGAATTTTACTTGTCTTACAATCCTAGTTGTTGAGTCATCTCCAAGGAAAATTACACCTCCATCATAGCTTTCATATTCACAAAACCACTCCCTATAGGTTCATATGAAAGGAGGCACCCGAATCAATCAACTATATGTCATGATTTTCATGTGTTCTTGAAGAATCCAAGTACACATCCCCTCCTTCCTATTAGGAGGTCTTCTCTTATTTGGAGGGACCATCATCAAATCCCTTTCCTCTCTCTCAGTACAAGAGATTTGAATTTATTAAATTTTATACATATCTCATCCTTAGATTCCTAAATAAAGAGGGAAAAATCATTAGTGATGGGGAAGAGGTACTTATCTGCCCTAATAAAATATGTAGCCATTTACCCATGTATATCAATATGATTCAATGCAATATGTTGAAAATATCACTATTTTATGTCCTTAGTAAATGAATCATGATGATGTTCCCATTATAAAACCTTCATAGACACCACTACATGGTTCAATACATCGAAGATTATTAGCCATTTGTATTTTAATCATATACCACAAATATCCATAATTGAGGTGGCTAAGAACCTAATTCCATAGCATGTTGTTCTCATCAACATTGAGTACCATAGTATCCAACACTTTTTTTGTTGAAGAACAAGAAGTCTTCCCCAACTTTTACCCATTATCAAGTTCATCATAATATCTAGAGGCGAATGGCTTTAAACCATCATTCAGATCCTTTTTAATCCATGATCTAACCAACCAAAATTCCACCTTTTTATTGGTATGTGTAATAAAACAAATAGAAATAATATTTCCTTAAACACCTCGAACATGACAAATATATTCAAATTAGGATATATTTACGATGAAATCCCCACATCCTAAAACTTGTCAGAATGAATTGTCTACAATAACCACCTTCTCTTCATTGTGTTCTTATCTTGAATAAAAAAGATGTTGATGTTTGTCCACATGCCAAGTAGCTCCATATTCAACAATCCATTGTTGGTGAGAAAAAGAGGCCTAAAGTGCAAAATGTATTATCAAATTTTCATTATGAGAAGATCAATTGTTCCTATAAAAAAATGCATTAATTCAATCTTGCAACCCCTTCAATTTTTTATGAAAAGGACGACAAATCATTATGTGATGACTGCTTTTATGAAAATAACCACATATTATAATTTTGTGTTATAGGATGTTGAGTATTCGCCTTTACCCCAATTGGAGTTGGATTTAAGAGGACATGAAACAACCTTTGAAATGGATTTATCTCAAGAGGTGAGGGGGTTGTTGTTTGGATGGGGTGGGGGCAAGAGAATTAATCGATATTCCTTAAAGTAACTTGATGTTTAATGTGCTTAGAAATACTATTATCAAGTGTAGTAGTTGAAGGATCTTTGAAAACTAAAGGCATGCTGTAGAAAATAAGAGAAAAATATTTGACTGCCGAATAATATTATTTATAACAATACTTGCAAGTTCAAAATCTAATTTCTTTTTTATCTTGGTTGAATAATGTCATCTTTTAGGTTCTTAGACATTGAAAATTCTTAGTTTGAAATCTCACTAAAGACTACATTGTTGTCAATGATTAGCAAGAAAATATTTCTCACTAATAAGTGCAATATAGCTATATTACTAAGAGTGATATTGCATTAAATTACCATGGCTAGCCCCGAGGGTTAGCTCAGTTGGTTGAGTCCTTGTTTTTAAAGCACCTATGCTATTGAGAGATCACGTTGAATTCTATTGACGCTCTTGGGGTTAGGCTTCATGGTTGAGTTGGCAGAAAGTGATCCTTTCATGTAGATATTCATGATACAAATATTATGTGGACATGGTGGTGACGGAATGACTTATCATTAATACCCATTAATGATTACATAATAATTGTTCTATGATTATTATTACATTATTAATATTTATTACATAAAATTATTATATTAGAGCCCTATTTGTAAAATACCTAAGGTATATTACAATTATTTCCCTATTAAAAAATGCCTTTATGTCAAAGCATGGGAAGGGAAAAAAAAAATTCCAACAAAAAATAAACCATCTTCTTATAACTTTCATCTATGTGATAATGTTGACAACGAAAAGGTGATTAAACCTTTTGAAGCCTTGGACAATATTGTCATATTGAAAAGAAATCAATCAGGGTGGATTCTTTATGGTACTCATATTATAAGATTATGAATTTAATATTCTTTGATACTTTGAAGCCTTTGACAATATTGTCATATTGAAAAGAAATCAATCAAGGTGGATTCTTTATGGTACTCATATTATAAGATTATGAGTTTAATTTACTTTGATATCCAATTTGAGGTGTATATATATTTGGATGCTTCAATATGTAAGAGCACCATTAAATTTGGTTAAGTTTATTGGGATATTGGTATGTTTATTCTTGCACACTACAAATTATTTGATTTGGATGTCGATATTATACCCCAATAAGTTGATCCTTCTTAATCCATGTTTTAATATTGTCATGATTTACTTGAGTTGTCATGAGAATATTAGATATTTGTGTTAATTTTTGTGACAACATCATCCCAATGACACATGACTTCATTAGTTGTCACCAATCGCATGTCACTTCACTAAATTTGTGGATGTTCCATTACCACTAAATTTTTTTCAAACTTCCAGAAGCTCATTCACTATTAGGATTCATTAATAATTCCATAAAGCTCTTTAACTACTAGGACCTAATTACCAATTACACTCTATTGTTTAGTTTGTATTGAGGTAATTTTTTCTTCAATTTCATCTTTTGGAGACTCTTCCACTAATACAACTTCATTGATAACAACAATAGGTTTTTATACATTGATTGCATCGATTTTAGTACCCTTATCCTTGTTTTAGTATTTTGGCACACCTTCTTCTCATGCTTCAACTTCTTCATTTCTGTTAGTAGATTTTAATTGTGATTTCTGAAATGAGAAATTTCATTATATTTGTAGGATAATTGTTTATTAATATTTTAAATATATTCTTTGTAATTTGTTTTTATTTTTTTATTTGGATGTTGTATCTCTTTTATTTTTTGTTGAAATTTGAAAATATCTAGATCTTTCTTCTCCAATACCCTTTGGGTGTGTACAATTTCTTCTTCTTTGTTGATACGAGGCTCTGTTCAAATCTCTAATTTTTTCCTTCTAAATCATCATAACCATTTTGTTATAATCTTTTGTCCCCTGTTGAGAAATGGAAACAAGAAATTCTAGTTTAATTTGTCCTTGAATTAAACTGTGAATTAAAATAGAATTCTTTTCTCATAGCAATTTGAAAATAATTAATTAAGTTTAATTAACTTAACTAATTTAGGAAATTCGAATTGGAAGTCTTTTACAAGACATGTATATGCTCTCCCTAAATTATAGGAGTTACGAATGAGTGATGAATGAGTTTTAAATTAGTTAACTCAGTTTATTGAGTTAAGTCGAGTTAAATTAGTTCCAATCAGTTTCAAGAACTAATAGTGAGTAAACAGTCAGTTGGGACACTAGTGACCTAATTAGTGCTACTCTAATTAACTAAAGATTCCACCATCAGAAACTCATTCATGTTGATTAGAAAGACCCAGTTGAGAATAGAGTGCAAGGATAATGTATTTGTTTAAGATTTTTCTGAGTTGCACTGACAGTGCATGCAATCAGGGACTGATCCTTGAGGGATTGCGCTATTTTTAGAGGCTTTATTTCCCTTTAAATACAAGATATCCTTCATAGGAATTACACATTGGAATAGAGGCTTGGAGAGCTTGTGAAGAGGCTAGGCTTTGGGCTTGAGCTTGTTTATGAGTTGGAGATTAAATTTGCTGAGTGTTGGGATTTTTCTAGAGAGAACAGGTGTTGTAATTTCATCTTGAGTTTCTGAATTAATACAAAACATATAGTGGGGTTTTGAGTTGAGGCTTTCCCCAGATATTTATTGTGTTATGTGCCTTTTATTATCTTCCTCTATTTATTATTGTTTTCTCAATCTTTATGGGATTCCATTGTAAAGAGTAGAATTATATTCGTGTCTCTTGATTTAGCAAATTGCATTAGCTTATGAATTTACAGGATTTTATACATGGTATCAGAGCAAGATTGTTTTTTGGGTCGAGCATTTGCAGAGAAGTTCTAAGAATTTCTATGCAAAATTTTTAAAAACAAATTTCAGATTTGGATTCCTTGGGAATATACGCAAATTCAAAAAAAAAAATTAGACAAATTAGAGTTCAAATGAGGGAGATATCGCTAATTTAAAATCAGCTCTCTACAGGAGATTTCGAAGTTTTGAGTTTCTGGGTTACATGTGAAAGTCGAATTTGCATACATACTTCAGGATCTACAGATGGCATTCCATGGGTTGAGGCTTGATTATTCCTTGGAAGGCATATTGAATTTTATAGCCTGAAGGGATAGGATGGAGGTTGTGTTAGAAGATAATGGCTTGAAGGAATTCATTGATCAAGAAGTCCTGAAGCCAACAACTACAGATGCACAGAACTTGGCTGAATGGAAGAAGTGTGTGGTGAAGGCAAGGCAGATAATCCTTGAGGGAGTTTGAGACCACATTGTCTTGAGTCTCCATGGCAAGGAAACTTTGCATCCTATGTGGAAAACATTGACAGACTTGTATCATAATAACAATGATCAAAGGAAGTTCGCACTGAAGGATAAACTTCATAAAATGAAGATGGAGAAAGGCAAGATGATTCCAAAGCACCAATCAATGTTAGGATGAACTTTGAAGTGTTGGAATCATAGTTTCCAAGGAGGATATGGTGAGCCTTGCTCTTATTGAACTCCCAAAGAGTTGGCATAGTTATTAGGACTCTGTCAATGGTAAGGAGAAGCTGCCAGATTAGGAATGACTATGGTCGGATTTGATGCAGGATGAGATCAAGAGGAACACCAAGGATGGCTCTTCATCAAAGAATGATGATGAAGAGAAGTGTGCCTTAGCGATTAAGGAAAGGAAGGGGAAAGGTAAAATTTCTCGTTCCAAATCAGATTTTTATCATGGAGGTAAGAAGAAAGACATGACGAAAGTTAAATTCTTTCATTGTCACAAGACCGGTCACTTTGGTACAAATTGTCCATTGAAGAAGTATAAGGAGAAGTCCTCAGGAGGAGCAGTGGGCAAGGATTTTGCCTCCTAATTCGAATTGGACTTTTCCCTCATTGCATTCATGGTGTCTTCAATGATGGGAAGTGTCTTGTACTTAGACAGTAGAGCTTCTTTCCACACGACTGTCGAGAAAGAGTTATTCAGTGAACTAGAGGAGAAAGATCTCAAGATGCATATCGAGATGGGTGATGATGGTAAGTATAGTGTTACTGGTGTGGGAACTATTACTTTTCAGAGGGAGCATGTGGCTCCACTCACCTTGAAGAATGTTATGCATGTACCTGGATTGACAAAGAACTTGGTATCTACTGTTATGCTTGAGGATAGAGGCTATGATGTGATCTTTTCAAAAGGAAAGGCGTTCCTTAGATACATAGCCATGGGTTAAGTAAAGAAGATAGGGATTTGAGTTTAGAATCTCTATAAGATAGAGGTAGAGGATTGTGTTATTTTGAGTTTAAAAGGCGAAAAGATGTTGATCTGAGACGTCGATGAGTTGTGGCACAGGAAATTGGGCCACTTGCACCATTGGGCTTTGAATATATTGCAGCAAATCTATACTAGTCTTCCCAAAGGTATGCTTGAGCAAGTTGATACATTTAAGGGTTGTAATTTCGGAAAATACACTAAGTCTTCCTTTGGAGATAGAGACAATCGAGCAAAGTCTATTCTGGAGAGAGTCCATTCAGATGTGTGTGGACCATTCTTGACAGTATCCACCACCAAACAAAGGTATTATGTTATATTTGTAGATGACTATTCTCGTAAATGCTAGACATTTTTCATGTAGAGAAAGGATCATACATTCACAAAGTTTTGTGAATTCAAAGCATTGGTCGATAAAGAGTCAAGCAAGAAGGTTAAAGCTCTACGAAGTGATAATGATGGAGAATATATCTCCAATGAGTTTAAGAATTTCTTTGCAGTGGAAGGGATTAAACGAGAGTTAACGGCACCTCATAACCCTCAACAGAATGGGGTTGCCAAGAGGAAGAATAGGAGCATAGTAGGGGTAGCAAGGGCGATGTTATGTGATCAGGTCCTACCACTACACTTGTGGGTTGAGGCATGCAACACAGTGGTTTATGTTCAAAACCGTAGTTCCTATCAAATACTTAAGAGTAAAACACCAGAGGAAGCTTATTCTGATAAGAGGCCAGATGTTGGTCACTTCAGGATTTTTGGGTCATCAGTTTATTTCCATGTGACCAATGATGCATGGAAGAAGCTTGAACCAACATCAGAGTTGGGGATCTTTGTGGGGTACATTGATACTCCCCACAATTATTGGGTGTATATGCAAACCAGTCAAATGACAGTGGTTCACAGGAATGTCAAGTTTAATGAGGAGAAGGCCATGCGAGTATCCCTTGAGAGGGGGCTTGAGCTACATGCGGAGGAGGAACTTTTAGTTCCTAAGGTTGAGGAGCCTCAGATTGATGTGGAGTAGCCACATGCAAAGGTTTTGGGAGTGGAGACATCCACTCAGGCAGAGTCTTCTAGAGAGGGAAGAAAGCACACTAAAGAGGTTGACAGATTGTTGGATGATGCACGAGATAATGTGGGAGCACCCACTTCGCAACACAGACAAAGGAGGTCACCAGAGAGGTACGCTGGATACATCGCACTTATGGGTGCATGTGTTTTGACAGAGTCATCTTCCTTTCAGGAATCAGTGCAACAATCGGTTTGGGTTGATGCGATGGTGGAGGAGTATGACTCCATAGTTCGAAACAATGTTTGGGATGTGGTCTTGAGACCAGAGGACAAGTCATTTGTGAGCTCCCATTGGGTTTACAAGGTAAAGCAGGCTACAAATGGTATGTTGAGAAGCACAAGGCTAGATTTTTGGCCCGTGGCTTTTCACAGGTAGAGGGGATTGACTATGATGATACCTTTGCTCCTGCTTCAAAGTACGCATCTATCAGATCTATTTTTGCATTATCTGCATAGATGGGTTGGAGTATCCATCAGATGGATGTGAAGACTACCTTCCTCGATGGAATGATTGAGGAAGAGATGTACATAGAGCAGCCTGAAGGTTTTGAAACCTTGGACCGTGAGTCACATGTGTGCCGAATCAAGAGAGCGTTGTATGGGCTGAAGCAAGAATCTCGTGCTTGGTACACCAGGATAGATAGCTACTTCACTGGGTTGGTCTTCACGAAGAGTGAAGCGGATGCAAACCTGTATCACATAGTGGTGGAAGGTAAGCTATTGATCATTGTACTTTATGTAGATGATATTATAATGACAGGTGATGAGAAGCTCATCAAATCTTGCAAGGAGTACCTTGCAAGAGAGTTTGAGATGAAGGACATGGGGCTCATGCATTACTTTCTTGGCATGGAGGTATGGAAGGAGATGGGGATTTGTTTGTATTAAAGGGCAAGTATGCCAATGAGATTGGAGAGCAGTAAACCCATGGAGACTCCTCTAATTGGTAACTAGAGGAAGGAGGATGCGACTTCAAGTGAAGTAGTGGAAGCTATTGTTTATAGGCAGCTTGTGGGTTCACACATGTATTTGGTGAACACATGACTAGATATGTGTTATGTAGTTAACCAACTTAGTCAAGTGATGGTTAGGCCTACCAAGCCGTAATGCGGAAAAGCAGAGGCACTACTCAGTTTGGGTTGTGGTACAGATAGAGAGAGGGAGTGAAGCTTCAAGGCTTCACTAATGTAGATTGGGTGGGGAGTCCATCTGCTGGGAAGAGCACATTAGGAGAGATATTTAGTATTGGGTCAGCTACAGTTTCTTGGTACAAAAGGAAACAGAGATCAATTGCACTCAGTTTGACAGAGGCAGAGTACATGGCTGCAAGTCAAGCAACATGTGAGGCTATCTGGATGAGGAAGATCTTGGTTGGTTTGTTTGGTCAACATATAGATCCGACATTGATTTATTGTGATAATCAGAGTTGTATAAAACTCTCTAAAAATCTAGTTTTTCATGATCGGTCCAAGAATATAGATATTCGGTATCATCATCTCAGAGATTGTGTATTGATGTAGATCATGATGTTAGATTACATTCCCACGGAGGAGCAAGATGCTGACATATTGACAAAGTCATTGCCAAGATGTAAATTCGAGTTTCACAGAGATAAGATAGGGGTAGTGGATAATCCCTTTCATGTTGAGAGGGAGTTTTGAAAAATGGGAATAAGAAATTCCAGTTTAATTTGTCCTTGAATTAAACTATTAATTAAAATAGAATTCTTTTCTCATAGCAATTTGAGAATAATTAATTAAGTTTAATTAACTTAATTAATTTAGGAAATACGAATTGGAAGTATTTTAGAAGACATGTATATGTTCTCCCTAACTTATAGGAGTTAAGGATGAGTTATGAATGATTTGTAATTAATTAACTCAGTTTATTGAGTTAAGTCCAATTAAATTAGTTCTAATCAGTTTCAGGAACCAATAGTGAGTAAACAGTCAGTTGGGACACAAGTGACCTAATTAGTGCTACTCTAGTTAACAAAAGATTCCACCATCAAAAACTCATGCATGTTGATTATGAAAAAGACCCAGTTGAGACTAGAGTGCAGGGACAACGTATATTTGTTTTAGATTTTTTTGAGTTGCGGTGACAATGCATGCAATCAGGAACTGATCCTTGAGGGATTGCGCTATTTTTAGAGGCTTTATTTCCCTTTAAATACAAGCTATCCTTTATAGGAATTACACATTGGAATAGAGACTTGGAGAGCTTGTGAAGAGGCTAAGATTTTCCCTTGAGCTTGCTTATGAGTTGGAGATTGAATTTGCTGAGTATTGGGATTGTTCTAGAGAGAACAAGCATTCTAATTTCATCTTGATTTTCCAGATTAATACAAAACATATAGTGAGGTTTTCAGTTTTGGATTTCACCGGATATTTATTGTGTTATGTGCCTTTGATTCTCTTCCTCTATTGATTATTGTTTGCTCGATCATTATGGGCTTCCATTGTAAAGAGTAGAAGTAGATTCTTGTATCTTGCTTTACCAAATTGCATTAGCTTATGAATCTACAAGATTTTCTACATCCCCATGGATTTTAGTATTTTGTATATGGTCTATGTCTTGTATCGAGGGAAATTTTTCATCTTTTTACATTTTGCTAATTGTATAATATTTAATCATTTAATTACTTGATATGTGCAATCAATTCTTGAATATAATTTTTTAGCTAGGAATTATCTTTCCCTTTTAAATCATTGTAATATTTTTGCATATTATTTTCCCATTGTAATTGTATACTTATCTCTTCTATTTTTGAAACAAGGTTCTATGAATTAATGTCTTGCAACATTATTTTATTAGCAAGGTGCTTGAATGCGATGTATTTTTTTTACGCAACATTCATGCTTCAAGTACTAATAGATCTCAAACCAAAGTTCCCCAAGACTACATCAACTTCCTTGGTTTATAGGCAATTAAGTTTTGGAGAGTACTCATAAATGTTTAATTGTAAATTATTAATTTTGTCATCATATTGTTGTATAAGAGCTTTTTTAATTTCCTCTTTTGCAATTTGCTAATTTAGTATCAATATAATTTTATTTGATAGAAAAGTCAATGTAAATTATTACAATCACATTATGGATTCCCCTTAACATAAATATGGAAATATTGATGAGCTCCAAAACATACCTAGAAGTGATTTAAATCTTCATTTCAATTTCAACTTGATGAAATTATCACTTCAGTTAATATCCTTCCTTAACTTTGTATCATTTTATAATTAAAAAATCACTCACTATCCGTTCACTTTTCTTATATACTAGATAATAAAATAGGTTGGCACTTAAGTTTGTACATTTATATATAGTTTGTACATTAATACGCCACTATTAATCTTTTTGTTCGCTTGATACTTCTTTTTGTTCCCTTGATACTACTCACAACATGTATTTCACAAACACTTAATAGTATGTGCCATACTTTCACAAACAACACTCTCAACAATCAAATTCAAGAAAGATTTGTTTTTATTTCTCCTTTTATTACATGCTCTTATCTTTGTTTACACCTTCTCAATTGCCAAGTACAAATGGTAAACCTCTTTTGATAATTGTTAAGGATCATAATAAGTGGTATCAAAGTTATTTCCCAGGTCAAGAAGAGTTTTGTTTTGTTTTTTTTCTTTCATATGAATTTTTTAAGGAGAAGATAATCAACAAATTTAGATCCATTCCTGTAGATTTCCTTGAAAAATATAAAGAAAATAATCGTAGACTTGAGTTCCTCTCAAAAAAAATTCCCAATTAGATTCTAGAAAGTTGATATGTAATTGATTTAAAATCAACCATTATAAGTTTTGTTTAGGATGGATGCACAAATTGGAGATTAGACATATTTTCACCCCAAATTGCAACTAGACCAATGCCATTGGATATATATATTTGGTTCTTTAAATAATATATTATATGATACAATTCTGCTTAATATTTAATATGTTATAACCCTTATAAATTTATACCATAAAATCTTGGTGAAACCAAAGAATGTAAATGATGTAGGAAAATCATTAAATTTGGCAAGATATAAGGGAAGATTCGCAAGAAAAATAGGATAACTATAACATCCACAAAACATTTCCTTTCATCCATAAGAGTATAAATAAGGTATAAAATGTGATATGATTGAGATGATGATTGTGATGATTGATACATCTATAATTTTCCTTTATGGGAAGATAACTACTTTGGCATTCTATTTCATGACCCTTCTCCACATTATGTAGAAAACATAAGTAAGGGTTATCAAGAGCCTATTATGACTACATGTGTTCAACTTGCATATAATCCAATGGTAATGTTCCTACTAGCTTCATAATTGAGCTTTTATAACTATGTGAATACTCTTTTGGGCATGGATGATTTTCTTTATATGGATCCATATAACTATGGTGGGCATTGAAGTGTCATATTCAACCACCCAATCAGAATTATTAATGGGGAGCCTACATGAGCACTTAGATATGGGACTTAGGCTTATGGATGAGCTTCTTGGACTATTGTAGCATTGAGACTACTACTTGTACATGGGGCCTTAACTTTTAAATTAGCTTCTAGGATGACTTTAGCATTGTAGTCAACACCCATAAATGAGACCTATACTTATGGGTGTGTTTCTTAGACTAATTTAATATTTTGTCTGTCCTTTGTACAAGGAATTGTGGTAAATTGGACTACTTCAACGTTGTGATCAATACCTATACATGGGACCTTCATTTATGGTTGTACATCCTCACTACAACTGTTGATAGCATTTTTTGAAAGGGGATGTGATGTTGGGATTGTCCCTAGGGGTGTAATGATGGGGTCAAAGGGTCTAGTAAAGTAATAATAATGTAGCTATGATGACCATCAAATGTAAAGTAGAAACATTTCACTATGTTCATTATTATTAAATGATGGCTACTAGTTAGTCAACATGGAATACACTTAATGTGGCATCATTAATGAAGGCCCATTAGGTAGTTCATAGGTGGTAATGATTAAGTCTTCGTAGATAGCTATAAATAATGATGGAGTCCTCTTTATGAAGCATATATTGGAGTGTACTATATTAGAGCTTAGCTCATTGAGATGTTGTCTTACCTTAAGAAGCAAGTAAACATTAGTCTATTCTTTGAATAAAATGATCATTGCACAATGTTACACTACATTAAAGATATTTTAATAAATAAAATTTAAGTGTTTTTTAATATCATTTCTTATAATTTAAATTTAAGGTTAAGAATTATAACATATATGGATACATTTCTTCAATTTTATTCATAGAAACTTCAAAGGATAAACTTCCATAAAATTTGGATGCCTTTGACTTTATTTGGTGTTATGAAACATCTACCTCTTTATATTCATCGCTCTCTTCAATGTTAGATTACTATGAGTCTTATTATGTAAATGTGATTGCTAACCTTATTAAGTCATTCCTTGATTGTTATGAGCCTTATTGTGTGAATATGAATGCTAACCTCGCTAAATTCATTTCTTTCTATTATTGATCCATATAATAAATCCCACTTACATAATAAGGTTGATTTGTTTTATTATACTTGTCGAATACAGGTTATATTGTTTTTTTATTTTTGTCCAAAAAAACTTTGAATTTCAATTAGTTTTGAAAATTTTAAAGAAGTTTATTAAAGTTTTGAAAAAAATAAATATTAAACTAAATATTTTGAAATAAAAATTAAATTCTTAATTTTTTAAATGTTAAAATAATTTCTTTTACTTGATTGATGGGAATTTATGTGGTTTTAAATTGAATTATGGAGATGATGAAAGTTATATTAAAAAATAAAATAAAAAATCTAAAAAAAATATTTGTCATGTCTCGTAATAATGATTGTTTATTGCAATCGCTTTGCACATGTTAATGGTTGGAGCTACCACAGTATTTGTATAGAAAAGGTGGGAACTATCCATTGTGCAATTACTGCAGAAACGATCATAAAAGTTATTTGAGTGTTTTGTGTCATTACAATTGTTCTTTTTTCCATTTTTATTTATTCAAAAAAATCAACAAAGGATTAATGAATAACTTTATAAATAAACCGCATCCACATAATTATATTATATTTTATCATTCCAATATATATATAATTTATAAAAAAAATAAATTTAAACAATATATCAATTACATTTATTTACAAATAACATGAAATTTAAATAAGTACACTTATTGGAGTTGTTACTATCTACCATTATTTATGCTTTCTTCAACACTTTTATAAGTAGAATTAAAAATGTGTATGTACGGACTTAATTATATAATTTTAATTAATATCAATGAAAAAATAATAAGTAAAAGAATATTAACAATAAACTAAAATGGTTTTTAATTCAAACTACAATTAACTATGTAAATAAAGCAACTCAATTTTTTTTTTTGACAAATTCAGTTGCTATTATAAATCTAAAAAAAGAGGGAGGCTGAGCTCCTGAGATACATGCTGAGGTGCCAAGAAGAGCTAGGGAAGAAGGAGTTACAACTTAAACAAAATTCCTCCTTAATCCTGCCTTTTGGGCTTCTAAAAACCAAAGACCAAAGGTAAATCCTAACAAATTGCAACAGTAAATAACAACATTTATAAAGCGTATCAATCTATATTACTGTGGCTGATGTGTCGAGTAGTGGACGCTTCAGGTTTTTTCGTCGGCGCCGGCTTGCTTCAAGCTTGACGAACTTGTTGGAGCTATGTTTTTCTTTTCTGCTGTTCCGCCTTTTCTACTGTATTTTCTGCTATTCCTTTTCTGCTATTCCGTTTTTTCTGCTGTTCCTTTTCTGCTGTATTTTCTGTTGTTCCTTTTTTGTTGTTCCTTCGGGAAAAAGGAACAATAGAAACCAAAGATATATCGGATGAGCTGAGATGTTGTTCGGATCCAGGAGGTCTCTTCATTATGGTATATGCTGAAATGATTCCACGCCATTGCAGATAAGGCAGTGCAGTGATCTGGCACAAGCTTTGTTGGCTTGACTGTCAACAATTTTATTGAGCGATCGCAAAACATGATAGTAGCGCACATCTTTCATGGTGTGTCCTAAAATTTGGCATCGTCTGATAATCTGTTGAAGGAGAGCATTGGGAAGATCCCTGTTCTGAACCATTGCACTGACGACTATTGCCACGTCTCCCAATATCATGACTATGTCTATAACAAGCTTCCCAAGTTGGATAAGACCTTGGTAAAGGGCCAGGGCTTCTACTCTGTTATTGGAAGTGTGGCCAAGACCCCACTCGTATGAGAGTATGTTATCCCCATTAGCATTAAAAATAACTCCTCCCGCCCTTGCTGCCCTGAGATTCGACTTTGAGGCCCCATCAAAACAGAGATAATGCCTATTGCTGTTTTTAAGCCAACCTGAAAATTCTTCCTCTTTTAGCCTGATCTTCCAGTTAGGGGAAACATTGTTGTTTCTGTTGCTAGTAGTGTTGCCCTTCTGATTGCTAGTGTTTTGGTCTAACAGGTGTCCAATGAAAATGCGTTCTTCTATGCTGAGTTCACTGACATTTATACTTCTCGGATTCTTAACTGAGATGATCTCAAGGGAAAGACTCCTTGCCTTGGTGCAAAGGCTTCTAACAATCGAGTCCTTATCCTTAAGAACCTTCCAATTTCGTGCCAACTAAATATTCCATAGCATATTGTGGGGAAGAATGTCCCAGACTCTCTTCACTGTGTTATTTTTCCTGTGCTTCCAGGGGTAGTTTTTTTCCATTTGTAAAGAATTTCTCCTATGGTGTTTTGGGTGTTCCATGGGATTTGATTGTTATGAGACAAGTTCCTCCAGCAGTTGATGGCAAAAGGGCATTAAATAAAGATATGATGCATTGATTGCTCAGTAGCTAAGTAGTTAGGACAACGAGGGGCCATTAATTCCCCTCTTTTGCAAATTTTCGGCTGTGAGGACTTTCCCTTTGAGGAGTGTCCAGAGAAAAAACTTGATTTTTAGAATTGCCTCGGATTTCCAAACCACATTCCAGTGGTGCCAACTTGGCATGGGGTAACTGATGTTGCAAATATAATAGTGAGCAACTTGGATGGTGTAAGAGGATCCAGATGGGTCCCAACGAAACCCATCAAGATCGTTCTTTTTGACAGGGGCTATACTGTGCAAATGGGATTGAAGGACAGAAAGACTTGCGTTAAGACTATTGGGTATGGCGCGGAAGGCCCAACCTGACCAAAGAAAGGTGTGAGGATCCCATTGGGAGATCTGGTCCAGGTAATGAATGCCTGTTCTTTCAAAAAAGGAAAGGATAGGGTGGACTCCCCCATGTTTGTTTATTGGCTGTTGACCCATGATTCTGTCTGCTCCAATATTGATGCTTGCACCTCCCTTGGGGATTTTTGAAGTATTTTGAGTGATTAGTGTAATTGCTCTCTTGCATAATCACCAAATTTTTGAGGATTCTCTATTGGGAATATCTCGATCAAGAAGTTGCTGTCTAGGAAAATTGAGGTATTTAATTTCCAGAACTTTTTTCCACCATGTTGGGAGTCCAATAATGAGTCTCAAGACAATTTTTCCTCTAAAGGCTAAATTGAGAAATTTAGGAGATCTAATTCCAAGACCTCCTTGGTCTTGGGGTTGGATCACCTGCTTCCAGTTAATCAAGTTGAATTTCTTTTTATCATTTTTCCCCCTGCCATAGGAATTGGCGAAGGACGATTTCCATTTTGTTGTAGAAGGAGGCCGGAGCTTAAAGAAGAGAAAAATGATATTGGGGGAGAGAAGATATACCTGACTTAAAAAGAGTGAGGCGACCAGTTAGGTTGAGCCAAATAGATCTCCACTGCTGCACTTTTCTTTTCATTTTGTCGACTACTGTGTCCCAAACTTCTGCTCTCAAAGGTCCAGCACTTACAGGCATGCCCAAGTAAGAGAAGTGAGTCCAATCATACTTGCATGTGACTCCAAAGATGTTGGTGATATTGTGGAGCACCTGTACTATTGTGTTCCATCCATATATGCAACTTTTCAAATTATTTACCATTCTTCCAGAGTAGCTCATGTATTTGTCAAGGAGAGATTTGAAGCGCTTGGCTATTGTGGTGGAGGCCCCTCCAATCAGCAGGGTGTCATCGGCAAATTGTGAATGATTTATGTTCTTGACCCCGTCCCCAAATTTTATTCCTGTGATTAAGCCAACCCTCCGGCTAAAGTCCAATGCTCTACTGAAGGATTCAACCATTAGAATGAAGAGATAAGATGAGAGGGGGCAACCTTGTCAGAAGCCTCTGGAGGATTGGAAAGCTTCTCCAGGTATGCCATTTACAAGGGGGGAGATCCATGGCCCCGAAATGTAGGATCGAATGAGGTTGAGAAAGCAGTCATCAAATCCCATCTTCTTCAAAGCTGCCAAGAGGAAGGAGTGTCTCACTCTGTCAAATGCATTGGCCAGATTAAGCTTGAGGATAAACCCTTTCTCATTTCTGGTTTGACTCGAATGGATGGCTTCTTGCACAAGTAAAATGGAATCAATTATTTTGTCTGTTGGCTAAGAATCCCCCTTGATTTTTAGAAATGAGAGAAGGGAGCAAAGGCTTTGGGTAGGGAGCAATGATTTTTGTCAAGATTTTATAGGAGGAGTTACATAGTGATATGGGCCTGAGACGAGCAAAGGAAGATGGCTTGTTTTCTTTGGGGATGAGTGCTAGATGAGTAGCATTGGTATATCCTCCTATTTTGAATTTCGTTGTATCCAATTGAGCATTTTTTTCAAGTCCTTTTTAATAATTCCCCAGAATGCTCGATAAAAGCAGATGGGAAAGCCATCTGGTCCCAGGGCTTTATCAGGTTGAAGAGTCTAGATTGATCTCTTGATTTCCTCCTCATCTATCTCCTTGCTTAAAATGTCATTCATTTCCCTGCTTATCCCTGTTGGGAGATGCTGCAATAAATCTGTATAATCCTCTGCTTCCTTTGTTTCAGTTAGCAGGTCCCGATAGTGATCTGTAGCAGCTTTTCGAATGGCTTCCTGAGTGCTTTGTTTATCACCTTCTGCATCTAGGATGGAGCTAATGTTATTCCTTATCTTTCTGGCTGTCGTTTGCTTGTGAAAAAAAGCTGAGTTCTTGTCACCCCCTTGTAACCATAATTGTCTCAACTTGAGCCTCCATTTTGTTTCCTCTTCTCTGTTAACTCGGTATAGCTATAAGTAGAGTTCATTTTCCTGCTGTTTGTTCTCTTGGGAAAGGCCATTTTCCTCTATTGCTCTTTGGATACTCTTCAGATTGTTCTTAATTTCTTTTTTTACCTTCTCTGGTTCTCGATACTTTGTTTAGCCCATTCTTTGATGGCTTGTTTTGTTTTCCATAGTTTTGTTTCCCAAATGAAATCGGGAGAGCCTTCCACGTGTTGGATCCAAGAGCTGTATACAATTCTTGCAACTGCTGGTATATCATTCCAGAGAGAACTGTATTTGAATGGGATGGGCCCAAGTGTCCTATGATTTTCCAGCGTTAGAGTTATTGGGAAGTGGTTGGAGGCAGAGCACGTTAGAATGTTAACATATCCGACGGAGAAAGCAGAGAGAAGTGTAATAATGATGAGAATTCTGTCCCACCTCACCATGATGTTACCAGCACCCATCCTACGGTTGTTCCAGGTGTATCTATGGTTTTTTGGAGGGACATCCATAATATCATGCTCCTGCATGATATTTTCTGACTGTATTCTATATGGATCAGGTGTAAAACTGCCTCCCCTTTTCTCAGTGGCATGGAGGATTAAATTAAAGTCACCTCCTAGAATAATGTTAGTGTTCTCTTCTGCATCCAGACTGTCTTTTAGATCATGCCAACAACTATCCTTATCTCTGCAGTGATTCGGCACATAGATGTTGTAGATGATAATGGCTTGCTGATTTGCTTTATTTTCCAGAGTTGTTTTGATCCAGTGTTGATTTATTGTTTCCAAAATACAGTTCCATATACCTTGATTCCAAATTGTTGCTATTCCTCCTGAGGCTCCTCTTGCCTCACTAATGCTTCATCTATACTATCTCTGTTGCTCAATGGCTTTACTCATTTCCTTATGGTTTTTTTTTTTTGTTTCTTGTAACATAATAATTCTTGGCTTCTCAGAAATGATAAGATCCCTTAGGGCTACTACCTTAGAGGGGTGTCCAAGTCCCCTGATGTTCCAAGATAATATTTTCATCATTGGATATGTGGTGTGCGGGGAGGTGCTCGCCCCCTTTGTCCTTGTTGATTGCTTCTTTATCATGTTGTCCCAAGATATAAGTTTCTATGGGTGTCTGCATTCCCATTGCTATGTCCTTTTGCGTGTTCTCATCCCTATGCTGCTTAGCAGATTTCCTACCTGGGCTAGGTTTCTTGGAGGGTTCACTAGAACCCCCGTGATCTTTAGATGAACTTCTGGTAATTCTGTTGAGGGGAGGATCAAAAAGAGGCTGAGAGGAAATAGTAAGAGGCAATGAGGATTCAATAGTGTCTTGGTGTTGGCTTTCAGGGAGAGGGGGCTCCTAGGGATCAGGGGGGGAGAGGACAAAGAAGGGGTTGGATGAGGGAAGGGTCTGAGGACGGGAGAGGGGAGGTGGTTTGGGGGGAGCAGGGGAGGAAGGGATGGGATGGGCTGTAGAGGAGGTCGAAGGGCCTGAATCAAGGGGAGCTTTTACTAAAGAGACTGTTTTCTTTTTTTAAACCATTTCCCATTGTTATTCTTGTGATCCATTTTCTACATCAATAAGCTTAGTGCATCTATTGGAAAAGTGGCCATATTCGTGACATACCTTACACTTAAAGGGGATCTGCTCATAATCCAGTTGTTGTATGTGGCTCCAGTCGTCCACTTTAAGCTTGCTGGCTTCCGGAAGGCCTTTGCCGAGGTCCACTTCAACACAGATCCGTGCACAGGCTTGCATATTTTCTTTTGGTTCACTGCGATCAATATATTTTCCGACTGCATTCCAAATGGCACGAACCGATTCATCTCCCCAGCAATGAAGAGGGAGGTGAGGGAGCTGGACCCAAACTGGGACTGGACTAGGAACATCCAACTCTAGATCGAAATCTGGGGTCCATTTGTTGAGATATAGGCCCCTTGAGTCCATGAAATAGGGCCCATTTCTGAAGGTTAAATCCTTATCTTCTTTAGTTTCGAAGTGGAAGGTGAAGTACCCTTTCTCGTAGAATCTGATGGAGATTTTCCCTTATATTTTGTTGGACCAGCTCTTTTCAACCCATCTTTGAACAGTTTTTGGAGATGGCCAGAGGCCTGTGAATTGACCTATAAGTCCTCTTTCTGCGAGGGACAGGGCAGCCCTGCGTGGGAGAACTGGGGGCAGGCTCACCTCCTGAAGAACATCTAGCTTTTTGATAAATTTCGAGACTGCTGGTCGGGGGCACTATGGAGGCAACGATTTAATCAATGTTGAAAAAGCCAGCTAAGGATCGATCCCCTCCAGTGGAGCTTCCAGAGGGGCCATGATGGAGGGCTGAAGCTCAGTCTCCTGCATTGTGATCGCCTAGGTCAGTCGCGATCGCCTAGGTCAGTCGCGCGGCTGCAGAGCGGGCGTGTAATTTCCATTGTAAAGCAACTCACATTTAAGTAATAAACTAAAATGGGTTTTAATTCAAACCAAGTAAATAAAACAACTCCATTTTCAATATTTATATTTTTTGTTGTTAAACAAATTCTTTATCATTTTTACTTTAATTTAGCTATTAATTTTTTTTACGTAAAAAGTACATACTAACCAATAACATTACATATTACCCTTATTAAAACTTATAAAAACTAAATTTCAATACAGGTAAACAATAAATACATTATCATGATAAAATTGATATCATTCATTAAATAGTTTCAAATTGGCATATAAAATTAATTATATAAATGGAAAATAAATACATTATCAGAATCGATGTCATTCATTAAATAGTTTCAAATTAGCATCCTTTGTTATTTATAAATTACCATCACTAGACCACAGGGGATGATTCTACTTAAGCACGTGCTTCTTTCTTTTCTAAAGTTGGTGTTCCATAAAGGTAAGTTTTTGATTCATATATGGTATCATAAGTTTTTCTTCTTCATGTTTACCAGTTTTTTTCCTTCTTCAAGTTTAAAAAAAAGCCTTGTTCAAAAATAAGTAAATGAGAGAGGTTAAAAAAAAACTAATTCCCTTGAGATTTTTTTTCCCTTAAGACAATTTAGCTGGCATGTCCAAAAACAACATTATTGTAGTTAATAATAATAATGTCAAAATAATGCCAATTTAGCTATCAAGATAATATAGTTTACATGTCAAAATAATATTTCACTTTAAGAGGCACCTGAGTTATTGAAAATTTACTAATATTTCACTTTACATTTTCTAAAAACTTTTGATTTTAATTGGGAAATTTTATCTGAGTCAATTCGAGATTTTAAGATTTTAAGTTGGTTGGTTTTTTTTAATGAATTTGAGATGAAGTGGAGAAATTTCAGATAAAAATATTATAAAGATGTTAAGTAATACAATTAGAAGGTCAAGATTCCAAGATATATGGTATTATAAATTAAAATTATATTTTATTATTATTATTATTATTATTATGAGTTTTTAGAATTGTTTAATAGTATTATATTTATGTCAAATTTTATTTTTTATTAAATATAATTTATTTTTATTTTTATTTAAAATAAAACTTTACATAATGTTTGATATGTATTTTATTTTACATAATGTTGAAATCTATTTGTTGATAAATAATGGACTAAATCAAATAATTTTTGTTATGGGATGGGAGATTGGTTTAAAGACAAATTTCAATTTTTTTTTCTAAAAAATCTTTATTTCATCTTTAATCATTTTCTCATTTTCATACTTTAAAAAAAAATAGATATTTTATTCTTCAAATCTCACTTAATATTGACAAATATTGGATTTTCCATAACAAATATTTTATACAAAATTAATAATTGTTTTCTTACCATTTAAATATTATTTTTTATCATAATTTTTCTATTTAATTAAATGTTTTTTCTATTATCATTTGCATGCAATGATTTTCCTATTAAATTTGTTCATTCTCTATTTTAATAAAAATCCATATAAATTCTTCATTATCTTTGAATAGATTATTATATATATTCTTTATTGCAATCGACATAATTTCAACATTGAATTTATCAGGGAAAGAAATTAATTTTCCTTTTCATATTCAAAATATTGAGAGCGGGGTGGACCAATATTTCATAACTTTTAACAATTATTTAGCTAAACAAATGCATTCAACAATACAACAATGTACTAGTCACACAAAGATTGAACACATGATATTTACATGGAAACCCATGTGGGAGAAAACCACAAAGTTTATTTTACTTATAATGTAAAAGAAATCACCAACTTTAATTTACATAAGATTTTGTAGGCACCATCCTACAGGAGGCACCAACCTCCTCTTCTTTACAAGAACCAACTTAAAGGAGACTCCAATCCCCTGATATGCAAGCACCAACTTGCTTCAACCTTCAGACCCCTCTTTAATACATTTCTAGACATAGATCTATGGGGCCTAGTTATAAAATCATACATAAAACAAAATTTTATTATCAAATCTGCTTGACTTCTTTGATATTTTCTCTAATGCAACTTCTTTATTTAATTCTCTAATTCAATTGAATTTATAATAGAACAAGGACACCTCTTCTCAAATCTACTTAAGGACATTAGTACTTTTCTGAGAAAACTCTGCAAGTTCTCTCTTTCACACAATAGCTCTAGATCTTGACAAATATTTGCTTATAGCATCTACACCTCACACCTTTTCAAATTCTCTTTATTCTTTACTCAAATTAGCGCCAACATATATTTATTTGTAGCAACAAGTATACTTCATGTTATTCAATTACTAACTTTGCTTTTCTACATGTCTGTGCCATTTTCACACTTTGTTATGGATGGAAACCTCTCTTGTCACATCATCGTGTTTATATTTATAGATTCTAATCTCTTATACTTGTCACATTCATATCTTAATCATTCCATCCTTTAACTAAATTGGGTGCCTAAAATCACCAAATTTCTGATATCAAATCTCAATTTTTGAATCCCTCGAATTATATGACTGAGGACCAAAACTAGTGGCTTAAGCTCAGAGGTGCTTAATATTACCTTCAACGCTCTTCCACATTACTAAGTGCTATGATCAATATATTTCCCAACTAAAGCGCTTACCACTTATCAGGAATTTGATGGTGGTGGATTTTCCAAATGTAAACATACTTTTGAACCGAGACCGAAGTATCGATTTCCGATAGGCCCCTAGGTGCTTACGCTTATTTCTTTATGACTAAGGGCTATGACCTAAGGATTAAACTCCTTTGTTAGATTAGTGAATCAACTTATTATAATACCCCAGCCTTATATTCTGATGTTCTAATATCTTGGTGCCCCGACATGGGACTCACCTTCCCACATCAACTGCCACCTTTGCTACCATGTAGCCTATCATATTGCTTGCCATGTTTCCCAGATTGATGACGTTCCTCAGTACCAAGCCATGTCGCCTATATTAATCATGTTCTTTACTACCACATAATATTAGTTGTCGAGTGATTTTTAGCGAAAATTTTAAGGATGGAAATTTATTTTAAAGTTTAGAAACCTTGGAAAATCTTAATAGTCCTTAATATGAAAATTGTAAAAGGATTGGAATTTTTTTGTGAAAATATTCAAATTTATAATGATTTCATATGGTATCTATAAAATTTTGAGAATTTCTAAAGCCTAATAATTTTATACTATAAAATATGGGTGAATCAGTTTTAGGAAAAATGGAGAATGGAGAATCTTTTTATTTTGAGAAAACATGGAATATTATCTCTCCTACAAATATTAGCCACTAAAATTTCCCCTAGTGATCATAGAGGAGGCATATGCTTGATACTTTGATTCTTGAGGTTGGGCCCACTTGCTACATCACCTACCATTCTCACTCACATGTCATCTATTATTGCGAATAAGAACTTACCATATGTCCACCTGTTGACATGTGCCTTCCACATTTCTCTTTCCAACTATCCATTTGGCCCATAGAAAGTGCTAAATCCACCTACCATGTGTCACCCTCACATGCTTCCATGTCATCATCTGAGCCACATCACTTTCAATCTGTCATCCAAATGGATCCATTTCACACTAGATACAAAATTGGGCGAGTTCCATACATTAATGATTACACATGTGTGAGGCTAATATGTATCTACACTGTTGGATCTAGGCAATCCAAACCATTGGATCCATCACGTGCTATACCATCTATAAATTTCATGCATGTAGAAATCAAAGTGTGGATATGAGCCATTAGATAAAGTCATTATTAACCGTTAGACCCATCATGGCGTTATACTATACATAAACTTCACACATGTTGTGAACATGATGTGAATATGAACCATTGGATTAAAAATTTCTCCATCTTTGTGCATGTTGTGCACTCGATATCAATCGGAGCCATTGATCTTGCTATGGAGTTTAATCATGGCCATTGATTTTTCATTCAATGCTTTTGCCATTTACATGGCCACTTGTTGCATAAATGTACTCTACTTGGTCTATGGTTTTTTGACCCAACTCTGCTTACTCTACACGATCAATGGATGCACTGCTAAGCCTCGATTAGATGAGATCATTACCTTGATGGAAACTTTAGTCTTTCTCAAGTTACTTTTCACTACTTTCTTGACCTTGGTTCATCTCCCTATGTGCTTGACATTAGTGACCACGAGGTTGACATCAATGATAACACATTTAACAATATCCCCCTTTGGCATTGATGACAACAACAATAGACATTGCTAGCCATTTATGGTTGTGGGTTTCACTCCCCTTGTCAGGATGCTCATTCTCCATCTCCATGTCTATTCATTCTCCACGTTCAATGTTTGTGCTCACATGATTTCTTTTTTCTTAACTAAGCCAGCAAATAAAATCCTAGAAAGAGGGCACTACCACTTGTTCTCTTCCTATCGTCTACATTTCCAACCCAATCAACATCTATGTACATAGTAAAGGAAAAGTCCTGACCCTTGGGATACCATAGACCAAAGTCCATTATGGCTTTAAATATCTTAAAATTCTTTTTGAAGCTAATATATGACTCTTTATAGCCTAGTTCCTACCTTTCTACTAAACCGACAACTTGGATTATGTTTTTCCTTAAGGCTATGTTAATGGTGTTGGACCCGCCAACATTCAGGGGATCACTCCAGTATGAAGTCCCAAATAGACCGCACACCAATTGGTGTGGGATTCCCATCCGGTATGATGGCCTAGTTACGATTATCTTAAATATTTGCCTCAGCTCTTTCTTGTTAGCACAGGAGAGTGGTCTACTTTGTCTTCAAGCAGTGAGGTTCGCATGCCTAATGATTGCTAGTGTTACTTGTCTCAATGGTTCTTTCACCATAGAGGGAGATGGTGGGAGTGAGTCCCAAGTCAGATGGGAGGAAGGCCCAACTCTGTTAGGAACAAACAATGCAAAAAGATGTGCACATCTTATGGAGGAGCAGTCCACACAGATGTGTAAGTCCCAACACTTAAGGAAAGATAACACGTATAACACACAGTGGAGGAGTCCATGCGAGTGTGACGGTTGTTATAGAAAGTTTATATGAAAGGTTTGTCTGATGTCCAGGGAGTTAACCAACATGGGAAAGATAGCGTTAACAACTGATAGAAAACACATTTTCATTAATATATATGTATTACAACAATTGAATGAGTTCAAGTGTTAAACACAGGTTAAAGCGACATGCATTACAAGTATTCAAGACTAGTCTTACGAAAATTACAACACGTGTGAAAACATGCTGGCTTGTTAGTAGGCTTCTGAATTAAGTGAAAATTCCAAGATACATTGTTACACCATACATCACTAACCCCGTGGGCGAGGCGTTGGAGCCACTACTTACTTCTCAAAGAAAAGATTACAGACTCTCAAGGCTATGTGGGAGGAGCCGAGGTGAAAAGTCCTTTGCATGTACAAATGAGGTGGTATTTATAGCCAAGGGTGAAACTAACCCTTGTGGTTGTTCGAATTCCCTCATGATTGTTTGACTTCCATGAATTTTCAACTTTACATGACTCTTCTTATGACAAGTAGGTCTCTTGGACTTCCACGTTACATTACATTGATTGACAATATGGCCCACAATAGAGATGTGGATGACATGACTCATTAAAATACTTGACATGAAAGTGTTGGTACATTCGTGTTACTGTTGGTGTGCATGTCGAGCTGCAGTGTTGCTTGGTGATGGATGTCCTCATGGTGTGTCACAACTTCACCTCTGCATGGAAAAGTGCACAATTCTTTGATGATCGTTGGGTTCACTTGATGTTGCATTCACACGTTTCTCCTTGCTTGTATGTTAGCATGCTTGACAGGTTCATCCGTTCAAGAAAAGTGTATGTTTGTCCATTCATTCGTGCGTGAACACATACTTGCATGTTCACTCATTCGTCCATCCGTCCGTGAACACATCTTTGCATGATCGTCCATTAGCGAGCACATATCGTCACATCATGTTTTCTTATGTACCTATATCTATAGTCACTCATGAGGAAAGGATATCAATTCCATAAATCCCCTAGTCTACCATGATGCATGATCATTTCAGATGCCGGTGATTGGGATAGAAGATAAGGTTGTGGGCTTCGAGTTGGGATGGAGGCTCTAGGCAATGCTAGTGAAAACTACACGGAAGTCATTGGGAGATGGTGGCAAGAAATCTGGATTGACAGTAACTATTAGTAGGGTCTGGCTCAGTTGGAGGAAAAAACTGAGCAATTGTTTAGAGGAGAAATACAGGCTGCAGGAAGGTTGGGCAGCCAAGATTTGCACAATTTTTGAAGGAGCAGGCAGTGGGAACCTCGCAACCAAAACTATGTAATTCCTTAATGGAACTAGAAATTGGCTGTTGGGACCTTGGAAGAAAAAACTGCACAATTCCTGATGGGGATTGACAGTCAGCTGTCAGGAGCTTGGTAGCAAAAACTAAACAATTCCTAGAGGGAACTCGTAGTCAGCTGCCAGGAGCTAATGGTCGAAAAAACTACGATGATGGTAGCAGACTGACCTGTTGATCACCTCACGCAGTTTCTAAGTTGAACGGACTTGTGGGAAGTAAAGGGCTTGATCATGAAATCTGTACAGTTTTTCGGGTGAGTAGCCAGTCGACTGGCTGGAAAAGCTGCGTAATTTTCTGAGGGAGACACGGACAGGCATTGGGTGTCTATCTGACTTGTTTGCGAAATTTTCTCAGCTAATGGAGTGGGCAAGGTCTATAGCCTCTGCGCAATTTTTGAGGGGAGTCAGTCCCGGGGTGACTACTGGGTCAAACTCTCCAGTTGACCAGGGTGAAGGTTGATTGATCAGCTTACGAGAAGTGCATCTTGAAGTGGATTTCTTGGTGCTTCTACATTATTCTGGGTGACAGTTGATCAAGTGAATGACAGGGCAAAGGTCCAGCTGTCAAAGGGTGATCCAATCATCAGAGCTTCAGAAAAATGACTAAGTGTGTGAGTGAGTGAAAAAGTGCATATGTGAACTTACAAACACACACTTACATGACTTGATGACGAGAGGACTCAAACCATCTAGACACAGATTCTCAACATGACCGACCGACGGTGCAAGTCGACAAGCACGACACTTATGATTGACTGTTGGACGACCACAATGATGCGTGCGCGACAGTGTATACGACTCTATGTGTGAGTGTGATAGATGTGTACATACCAAACACAATCACGTACACATGAAGTGGAGACCTTGTGAATGGCCAGAACATGGTCACAAGCTTGACATTGTTACCAACAAGCAAAAGATGTTTGTTGAATGATCAAGCAAGGTGGGTGCAAAGACTCACACGAGCTCACGAGGTGAACCTGAGTATGTGCAAACATCAAGTTAAACTCTCAAAGGAGGCTCCGAAATTGGATGCTGTCCAAAATTTTGGAGGGTGTTGTAGTCGCTACAACAGATTATTAAATATAGGAGGTTGTTAATCATTGATCTAGAAATTTTTCTACCAATCATCGATCTAGACATTGTTTGATTGACCTTAGTTGGTTCATCATCTTTTATCAACTTACAAGCAGTGACCATGGGAGTGTTAACAGGTGAATGAACTTTCGTCCCAAACTTGTTCAACATCTCCTTAAGGTATTTTATTTGGGAGATAAAAATTCCTCTCGTTGATTTTGCTATTCGTAGACCAAGGAATAAGAATAATTCTTCTAGCATATACATTTCAAACTCAACTTTCATTTTAGTTGCAAACTTTTGTCTTAGCAAATCTACATCACTTCCAAAATGATGTCATCAATATAAATAATAATGACTAAAATATATTCATTTTTAAGCTTGATATACAAATTACTATCAGTTGTCCCTCTTTTAAAACCTTGCAATAGTAGATGTTTGTCTAATCTTGAATACCATGCTCTTGGTGCTTGCTTTAGCCCATATGAATATTTCTTAAGTCTCCACACATCATTTTTTTTGTATGACAATTAGAACCTTTTAGGTTCTCTATATAAACTTGCTCTTCAAATAATCCATTTAGAAAGGTCAATTTCACATCCATTTGATAAACTGTAGACTTCCTATGATAGGAAAATTTTAAAAGCATTCTTATTACTTCTAATCTTGCAATAGGAGCAAAACTTTCTTCAATGTCTACTCCTTCAACTTGGGAATACCCTTTGCATACTAATTTGGCTTTATTTCTATCAACTTATCCATCCCCATTTAACTTTTTCCTAAAGACCCATTTTGTGCCAATAAAATTTTTATTTATTGGTATTGGAACTAATTCCAACATCTAATTTTTATCAATCTAATCTAATTCCTCATTTATGGAATTTATCCAATTCTTGTCTTAACTTTCTTACGAAAAATCTTTTGTCTCAATCATCTACATCATGGCAATATGTGCTTGACTAGAAGTACTTATTAAGTTTCTTATAGTTTGAGCTCCTACTTTCTAATCACCAATCATTTGATTTACAAGGTTATTCTTTTGTACATAACTTTAAGGGATTTTTGGATGAGAGCATGTTGCCTCTTATTCTTCTTCTTCATCTAATTCTTCATGTTTTTCATCTTCATATGCATTGATAACTTGATTAGTTGGGCTAATATATAATGTATGATTTCTTTTGAGAGGTAAAGCTTCATCCACCTTCACATCAATGTTGTCAACAATATTGCATGATATTTTGTTATAGCATTTATAAACTTTTCTCTTAGTTGAATATCTTAAAAATATGCTTTCATCAACTCTGGCATCAAACTTACCCAGATTGTCATCTTTAATCTTGATATAGCACTTGCTTCCAAAAACATTGAAGTGCTTGATTGAGGCTGGTTTTCCATGCCACAACTCATAGGGAGTATTATCACTATTTGGCCTAAAGTGGGATTTATTCAATATGTGAATTTTTGTATGAACAACTTCAACACAAGATATGTTTGTAAAGTTTCTCTCATTTAACATTTCTCTATCCATTTGTGGCATCGATAGTCTTTGCTTCTCCACCACACCATTTTGTTATGGGGTGTTAGAAATTAAGAATTGTCTGCTTATTCCATGTTCTTCATAAGCATCATCAAATTCATTTGAGGTAAACTCTCCACGTCTATCAAACCTTATGAATTTTTTTACAATCATTTTCGTTTTCAGTGAGGGCTTTGAAAAATTTGAACTTACCAAATACTTCATATTTCTTTTTTAAAAATGAAACCCAAGTGAGCCTGGTACAATAATCAATAACCAGCATGAAATATCATTCTCCACTTGGGGTTTCAGGTCTTGAGGGTCCACATAAGTCTGTTTGAACCAACTGTAGAGGCCTGGTTGATGAGTTGTCCTTGGTCTTGAAGGGTACTCGAATTTTCCTCCCAATTTAGTGGGATTTGCAAATCATTTTTCTTGGCTTTGAAATATTTAGAAAGTTTCTTACAACTTGTTTTTTGGTGAGCTTCACCATATGATCAAATTTTAAGTGTCCCAACCTTTTGTGCCACATCCAACTCTCATCAAGCTTCTCCAAACAACACTTTTCGTTTTCCTCATTGAGTATGTACACATTACTTGGAGTTTTTATAGCCTTTGTTATTACCTTCCCTATGTTTTCCTTTTTAATTTTGCATCCTTTGGAGTGAAAGGTGACATGATACCCATAGTCACAAATTTGTCTCACACTCAATAAATTATGTTTGAGTCCATCCTCAAAAAGAACATTTCGAGCCTTGCCTCTTCCATTGTCCAAGCTAACTGTTCCTTTGCCCATGATTTTCCTAGAGCATCATTACCAAAGGTAAAATTGCATGTCCTATCTTCTCTAAGTGACAATAGTTTACTATTACCACTAGTCATATGTCTAGAGAATCATTGTCCACATACCAATGGCTACCTTGTTTTTGAGCATATAATACAATGCCACATTCTTCTTTCTCTTAGTCTGTTTTCTTGTTTCATGTTTTGGGTTCTTGCACTTTCTTTGTCTAAGGGGTTGATCTGATTTTTTTTGCACTACTTTCAGTTACCTTATGCCAAAAATTGTGAAAATTATAACATTCAATATAATATGGTAAAGGAGTAAGAGGATTGTTGCTTCTTGGATCATTCCTATGAAGAATTATAATTATGTTGTCTCTATAATTTAAGGATTTGATAAGATTAATTTATGATAATGGTATTTGCGATATGCTCTACAATGGGAAACCTTATGAACAAAATTTGTGCATGAATAACAATAACCATAAAATAAATTTTGATACCTGGAAGTAGATGGCCTTTGATGAAAAGGTGTTTTGATCATTTGTTAATTGTCTAGATAATGTATTTTTTAAATTTTGAGGTCACTTTCATGGCTATTGAAATTGTTGTAGTTTCCCTCCTTTGTTTCTATTGATTTTTACAATGTTGTCCTTAGTTTCCTTGTTGTTATTATCTCTTCTTTACGGCTATTGTGGATGATTAATTTGATTTCCATGGTTGCTACTTCCTTTGAGTGCTTAAACATAATTGATGGGATATTTTCCTTTAATTTTTCCATTTCTTGACTCTAATCCATAATCGAGACTAGTTTTAAGGAGGGGAGATCTTTGAATACTCAATATTTCATCAAGTTTATTAGATCCTTTAATAAATCTTAGATTCTAGTTGAGTTGAGCTCAAGTCTTTTCTAGTTCTTTTCTCATACAAACAACATATTCCTCTAGTTTCTCACATTCAATCCCCTTCTCTTTCAAATATTATAAAAGAGTGTTTTCAATCTTTTTGGATTCCTCCAACTCCACCTTCAGAAGAAGAATTAGTGAGTCTTCAACTTCATCCTTTTTTTTTCATATTTCATCAAAAACTCTTTATGTTTCTTGTTCTTTTTTCTGAGCCCTTGTATTTCTTCTAAGACATTGACTAGTTCTCTTTACAAATTTGCTACAACTTCTTCTTCATTTAAGTCATAATGATCTTGTCTTTTGTCTTGGGTTTCTAGCCATGGGCATGAAATCATTCATTCGTTCTTCATTAGAAGGTTGCTCATCCTCATCCTTTAAGGAGCTATTGTCCTCTTGGGCATATAAGATCTTCTTCTTTAAGTTTCTTTCCTTCTTTAATCTCCTATACATGTCCTTTTGTTTATTTTTATATTCATTACTTTCTTTCTTATGTGGTAATTTAGATACATAGTGACCTACTTTTCCATAATCGAAACATTTGAAAGGAAACTTACCTATGTATTTTTTAGATCCTCTCTTCAATCTTCTGACAAACTTGGCTTCTTCTTCATTGGATCCATAGCTTGAATCTTCTTAATATTCTTTGGTCTTCTTATCAACTTTGAAGGCTTCTTCCTTTGATGTAGATCTACTTTTTACATCTCTCATTTCATAGGAAGTTAATGTTCCATGTAGTTGATCCATTATTAATGTGTTGAGATTTTGTATCTCCCAGTAGCCAATACTTTGGCATGGAATCTATAGGAAGAGATATTAACACCTTTTGAACTACAAAGGAAACATCCATAGTTTCATCTAGGCCTTTTATGGTGTTAACTATTTCATCTATTTAAACAAAAAATTGGATATGTCCTCATCCTCATTCATCTTCAATGATTCTGTTAAACACACATGGGAGCAAGAACAATAGGAAAGATAAATCATGTGAGTACATTTTTTATTAACAGGAGATATACATTTATAGGGAGCAAGAACAATAGGAAAGATAAATCATGTGAGTACATTTTTTATTAACAGGAGATATACATTTATAGTACAATATGGTGATCATTGGGTTTCACATCCCAAGGTCTCTTGGACTCCTTTTGTCCATCGGCTTCCACACTAACCCATTGAGGATTAGGTGTCCAACATTCCCCCCCTTAATCCGAAGGGTTATGTATGAGTCCATGAAGAGAGCTGTAATACAAAATGTGCAAAAATGCATGGCATCACTAGGCTGAATGTGCTCTCTGAAATGTTGGTATAAAGGGCGGTGGTTTAAGGATGACCACCAACACTGGAACGCTTAGTGCAGTTCCCGAAACTCTTCCAAAACTGGCAAGAAGTTGGAGTCTTTTGCTAGAGGAAGTGCTCCTATTGTTTTGAAGAGGGAAACCTTCAACCAATAAAGGGAGGTCTCACCCCACATAGAAGGGAAAACTTCAACCTGTGATGGTTTAAGGATGACCAACAACTCTGGAATGCTTAATGCGATTCATAAAACTCTTCCAAAACTGGCAAGAAGCTGGAGTCTTCTGCTAGAGGAAGTGTTCTTAATTCTGTTCCCGGAACTCTTCCAAAACTGGCAAGAAGCTGAAGTCTTCTACTAGAGGAAGTGTCCCAGATTTCCAACTGAAGGCATGCTCAGGGGCATCTTTTTCTCTGGCTACAACTCTGAAACTGGTGTGGTAGGTTGTGGCTCAGGCTCGCTTGATGTGGCTTTGAAGCTTGTAGATGACCATCATTTCCCCCCTGTCAGATACAAGGTGAGATGATGGAGAAAAATTAACTGCAAGACTTTTCAATACTCTCGAACAAGTTCTGACATGTGATTGGAATATCTTCTTGGCTGTTGATGCCCATTGCCAAGAAGTGATCCATCCAAGATGAATCTTTGTTCTTGCAGGATGTTTGTTTCTAAAGCATCTGTGTGAAGAATGACTGGTTTTATGACAGTGCTTACATGGATGAAGATCAAAATAGTGATCTTTCAGATGACCAACTCGATCACAGTGTTGGCATTTCACAATCTATTGTTGTTGTCGTTGTGGAAGAGGGGTAGAGTCTGGAATAGCTGACGCTGAACTATCATGAGGAGTAGGTGAACTGTCATGAATGAAACCAGCACTTTGAAACTAAATGGGTTTTGAGTAGTCTGGAATATGAAAGGACAAGTCCTTTTCATATCCAAGCCCAATTTTGTGCTTGTTGTAGACAAGCTGTTCCCAAGGTCTAATGATGGGCTTGGGAAGTGCAGACTGAGTTTCTGCATCTGCATTTACAATTGCTACTTTATTTGAATGAACTGTAACATTATTAACATGATGCTAATGGGTGGTTGTCTCAATGTTCTGAACAAAAATAGGTTCAGAATGGTGTCTATTTTGATGTATCTCTTCTTGCTGTAGCTGTGATTCAAGCTGCAAAAAATCGATCTTTTCTTGTGCATTTTTCAAATAAGTTTGAATATTGGTGAGAAAATCCTTGCTGATTTTGACTGTATTATTCATAGTAGAGAGTATTAGATTGTTCACTAACTCTAATATTGCACTAATTGGAGCCATTTTTAATCCTCAAGAAATAGTAAAACAATGAGGAAAAGATGACACCAATTGCTCTTTTATACTTCAAATCAATCAGCGTGCAATAGATTCAACACACAAAGAATGGTGATATCCAGAAAACAGACTCCTCACTCAAAAAATGAATTTTCTTCAATTCACCTAAGAATTTAACTTCCAACAAAGCTACAAGCAATTTAGGCCTCAAAAAGATATTTTCCTGTACCAGCCTTGAATCCAAGGGAACTTGTCCTGGCAACACTTCAATAAAAATCTCTGATATGAACAACCTTTAAGAAAATACACCAATTCGATCTATAATACCACGAAACTTGCTAATTAGGAATCAAATCAATACATATCTTCCTGTGATCTGTATGCCTTCTCCAGCGCTACCAAACCATTTAATTGTTTTGCAAACTAGACAAGTCGCTCTCTATTGCTGAAGAGAAGCTTTCATTTTCCGCCAAATGGGAGGAACTCCACGCTTTTACCCAAATCGTAATTACTGGAAAATTCACACTTTCCCTTTTATATGCAGAAGCTATCTTTCAGATTATGATTATAAAACCATTTCACAATCAATCAATCTCTGTATATGAGAGTTTCCTCCTTCATGGCAAATTTAGAACTTCTGAAATCTTCAATCAAATCCAATGACTCAATTCATGCATATATGACTTGAACCCATGAAACAATGCGCCCATATTCCATTCGACATTATATTAATCGACCCAACCAGCACAAAACTCTGTATTTTCGAACCAATATCAATCATGTATATATAAGCAGATTAAATATTCAACTCGAATCTGTTCAAGAATAAACGCCCACCAGACACCTTGAATTCACATTCATATAATCCAATACAACAATGGTCCCACAACGAACCAAACAGCGTATGAATTCAACAGTAATTGAATTTGATTAGAAGTTTATACAACACACAATGAAAACCAGAGTCACTATTGAAGTCGGTTGCCGAGTAAATGAGGATAGTGGTTTATGTGAATTCCACGATTTCAAAACCTGCAGTTGGACTTCTGTCTACATGGATATATAACCATCACATTTTTACAAAATCCTTTCAAAACACTTCCATGCTATTGCAAAGTAGAATTGTTTAAATATACAGAAAGGCAACCTGAAGTCGTTAACTGGTTGAATGCTTATCAATCAAAGGAGTGCTAATTAAAAATCTGTATTGATTTTTCTTTGGGCATCGATTATTTCAGTCAACCTAACAACAATCCATTCAACTTTGAAATATGTGTTAAATACAATCAATCATCACAGCGAAGGATCGAAACTTGTATCGATTGCCACAACAAAGAATCGATGCTCCAAATTTACATGGAATCCTTTACCCAACTTACAATCAACCACAGTTCTTCACAAGGTTTCAACACGCATTATCTTTGTTGTGTCTGGCGATTCGTGCCACTGTCAAGACTAATCAATACGCCGTCCAAATGCCTTTCAAAGTTGTTCATCTCATGGTCTTTATCAGCCAACGTAGCTGCAGTTCCCTAATGTGTGAATCAAATTCACTCAGCGCTCTTTTCTTGAAGATGTTCTAGGCTTGCGCAAGGCTTTTATTCTTCTCCGGCATTTCTGCAAACAAAACTCAACTCAACCTTTTATCATCCAGCTTGCCACTCACTCGGTTGCACATCGACGACATATCAGCGTTCAAATATTATTTGAAAGAGTAGGCAACATTCAAAAAGATATATCAGGCAGCGTTCAAAAGGATATATCAGGCATTGATATCAGGCAGAAATAATTATGGTAGACAAAGTGGCGCAGCATCAATAATGGAAAAAAACGGTTATAGAGAGTGCACAAAGCGTATCTTGGACAATGCTAGTCAGGTAGATAGAACACAAATAAAGGAATATGGAGGAGCAGCATAGGTATATGCAAGAGGTGGCAGCTAAATTCTAGCTGAGAAAATATTCATAAGTGATGGCAGAAACCATAAAACAAATGGTTCAAAGAAATTATGCAGGGCAGGAATA
>APFE030346839.1:118150-138672 GCA_000404065.3 Pinus taeda
TTGTTCATTTATGTAATGTAAAGGAGGTTGCCCCCTCGAAGAGGCTGAATTCTAAGGCGTTGATTTATCTTTTCTATCGTTTTTGAGCTAGTTTGATAACACCTTTTGTCCATTTGGCTTCCACACTAACCCATTGAGGATTAGGTGTCCAACAGATTCAAATCGCATTCTATAAAATTGGAGTTTATCCTTATTTACATTTCTATCTCCTTCATAGAATTTTGTTAACTTAACAAATTGAGATTTAGGAAATCGACTTAGGATTGTATTCATTGATTATCATTATCAACCAATAAATATGGATTTTATATCTATTCAATATTGAATCTCAAACATTTTCATCAAGGGTCATTATGTAAATTTTCATTCTTACCTTCGAAAATGCATGATTCGTTCCAGTGAAGATAGGATCTTTATTGGTGAAATTTCCATCTTGGTTGGCCATGTTTCATATCTAGCTTTGCATTCTAGTTGTTAGATTGTTGCTGAAGGAACTTGATCTTATACAAATTGTTAGAAACCAATAAAATAATAAGAGGGTGGGTGAATTATTGTTTTATAAATTTTAACAATTATTTAGCCAAGAAAACACATTCAACAATACAATAATGCACCAGTCACACAAATCTTGAACACAAGATATTTATGTGGGAACCCATATAGGAGAAAACCACAAATCTTATTTCAATTGTAATGTAGATGCAACCAACTTCAATTTATATCATATTTTCTAGTCACCAACCCCATATTATTTATAGGCACCAACCTGAAGGAGACTCCAATCCCATGATCTACAAGCACCAATTTGCTTCAGCCATTCAAATCCCGCTTTCATACATTTTCAGAATTAGATTTATGGCACCTAGTTATAAAATCATACATATTATAGAAAACTTCTATTGTTAAATCTGCTTGAATTCTTTGATATTTTCTTTGATTAAACCTCTCTTTCTTTGATTCTCTAACTCAATTGAATTTATACCAAAAAATAAACAACTCTCCTCAAACTTGCTTAAGGATAATGGTACTTTTCTGAGAAAACTCTGCAATTAATGGTTCAACTGTTCAAATATGCATTCTCTCTTTTATGTAGTAGCTCCAAATTATGATAAATATTTAATTATAACATTTTCACCTTGTGCCTTTGCATACTCTCCCTCTTCTTTACTCAATTTAGCACACTCGGATCTATTTATTTGCAGCAACACATCTACCTTTTATTATTCAATCACTAACTTTGATTTTCTACATGCCCGCAATAGTTTCACTCTTTGATATGCATGAAAACCTCTCTTCTCACATCATCTTATTTTTATTTATATAATCTTATCTCTTAGACTTGTCACATTCAAACCTTAATCATTCCAACATTTAACTAAATTTGTTTCCAACGTTTAATGAATCAAATTGTTGTAATACACCTCACTTGTGTTTCGATGTTTCGATGCCTTAGTGCCCTGAGATGGGACTCTTCTTCCCATCTCACCTACCACCTATGTTGCTTTGTGGCCTTCCATGTCACCTACATTTATCATGTTCCTTATTGTTATTTCATGCTTCTTGCATTTACCATGTTCCTCATTTCCATGTCATGTCAGATATTGAGTATCACTAAGGAGGCCTATGCCTAATGTGGGACCCACTTGCCACATCAGATGTCAATTGTGTCTAACACACCATCTGCTACTACAAATAAGTACTCACCACATGTCCACCTGTAAATGAGTTCCTGCCATATGCCACTTTCCAATTGTCCATTAGGCCCATCAAAATTGTTGAATCCACCTGCCATGTGTCATCCTCACATGCTTCCATGTCAACATTTGAGCCACATCACTGTCAAATTTCATCTACGTGGATCCAGATCACACTAACTACCAAATTGGGTGAGTTCCATATGTTAACGATTGTGCATGTTATTATGACATTTTTTTCCACTCATGTTCATCATATGCTCTTGATTAGCTTGGGAAGGTCCCTTTTCCCTGGCAGATGTGTCCTTATCCTACACTTGTTCCTATAAACTACTCAAATAATGCTCTCGGACTTAGTTGCTACTCCCTCAACGTCCCTTCATCAATGCCCATGCCTCAACAACCCATCTAGTCTCACTGGGCTAACATATGTATCATCATCATTAAATCGTATTAAAACATTTGTTCCATGAAAAAATACTTTAATTTATTATGATATTATTATTAAATAAATAAATAAATATCTTAAATATCATAAAAATATTACTGATATCACCCAATGGAACATCCTTGGGAATTACTAACTCTAGATCCCCCCCATAAGTCTAGTCTTGCGTAAGAGTAATCCTCTACACCCATGACATGTTGCTTCCACCACTAGAAGAACTCACCATCAAAGGTAACCTAGGTGACTCGACCTTCTCTAAGTCTTCCCATGATGTCTACCCACCTCACCATTTGAGGATTTCTTGGATCGTTGATATGGGGTGTATTGTGTGGTCGTAAGGCTGGAATTTTCTCAAATACAAATAAGCATAGAATACTACCATAACCAAAATTATTCATTCGACCATGTTTACATGTTATTAAGTAGCTCTTAATACACTAGTACAAAATGACTAATTAATAACTAAAAAAACGACTAAAATTTGCACATAAACAACCATTTTTCAGTTGATGACCAATAATAGCTAATTTACAGTATCTTATAACGCGACCAACTTTTAGTCATTTTTAGCTTAGTTATTAATTGGTTTCCTCAATTTTACCATCTAGCAGTATATTTAGTCATTAATTTTTTATTGGTTTAGTCATTAATTGTCACAATTAATGACCAAATATACAACAAAATATATTACTATATGAATCCTCGAGAAAACCAAATAATGACCAAAGAAATTGACCAAAATATTGGTCGTGTTATAGGATACTGTAAATTAGCTACTAATAGTCATATATATGAAAATTTTAGTTATTATTTGAAACCAATTAATGACCAAATAAATATGACTAAATTTTAGTCTTGTTATAAGATACTATAAATTAGCTACTAATAGTCATATATATGCAAAATTTAGTCATCATTTTAATAAAAAAATTATCATTTGCAGTAGTCATTTTTCTTTTTTTAGTATTTTCATATTCATTATATAAACGACTAATTTAGTCATTTCTATTCATTTCATTTAATTTCATTCATGATCATTATAAATGACTAATTTAGTCATATATTCATTTTATTTGTGTTCATCATTAATTAATATAAACTACAAATTTTGTAGTTTTAGATTGATTTTATGTGTTCATTATCAATCAACATAAATTAATTAGTATAATTTTGAGACTAAATTTTAAAAAAATGTCATACAATGTGCATGTTTATCTAATATGATAACACAAAGTTACATATGTTAATTACAAGACTAAATAATATCAAGTGCAAATAAAAACAATTTCAGCAATATAAATTTTATTATATAAATATCAAGTATTACAATATGAGTTTCCAACTTAATATCAGTTGGACTACAATTTACACATGAAATATTGTTTCATATTTTCAAAACATTATCATTGTGTTGCCAAAGCATTGCAAGTGAATTCACCAACTCTGAAGGCTTGACCATCAATCTCTTTGAGTGTGTCTTATGCAAGATATTGGCTCTAAGGGTATCACTAGACAAATTCTCTTCCCTCTCTCACTTTTCATTTGTTTCTCCAGTGTTATTTTTCTCCTCTTTCTTCAATTGCTGCTTCTTACCATCAATATTGAGTTCCTCTCCTAAAAATGAAAGAAGATGCAATGTAGAGTTTAAGACATGAAAGACGATTAATACTTGAATATAAAATAAAGTAGACTATAAAAGATTTATACGACATATACCTCAACATTTGATAGTGGTCACTATGTGGATAGACAACCCGTATAAACAAAGAAAATAAAATGTCACCATATAAAATAACACCTTAGGAGCTTAGTATTCAACCTTCAACAAAACCTTAGGCATAATCATACCAACTAAGTTACATGTTAAAAATATCAGCCAATAGATAGCTTACGAAAACAAATGGAAGAAGAAGGACCAGTGTAAAAAATATCCTTATTTCTTGTTCTAAAAGAGTCATGTTATTTAAATTTAGATATTCTTTTGCCCACAGTAAAAGTTCCTCACTATTATGACCTATGTTTTTAGGATCATGAGATTGATCCAACATCATATTGGATTGCGGAGACAAAATCATTCAACTTTCCAAGATGAGTACCTCACTTGGTTGAATGAAGGTGCTAGCTGTGAGTAGTGTCAAAACCTTAGGGAAGCATAACACTAAGGCCTAAGAAAATATATCACCACTTGTCCACTGAAAGAAAAAATTTCAAGCCCACAATGACCTATGGGAGTACATTTCGTTGGATGGATATCACACACTAAGAGATGATTGTCTAATAAAATGAGAAGTGTACATATATTATTATAATTCCCCTCACAATTAAACCCTATAGTTGTGTCCTATAATATTAATCATATTATACTATTTAATTGTAAATTATGATTATCAGATAATTATTAGTTTGAAATTGTGTTTTTAGTATTTCGGTATACATGAAAATATTCAGAAAAAAAAGGTACTTTTGTGACTAGTTAATTTCAAGTGAATATAAATACAGAAGAAATTATGGTGCCTCGGTATTTCTCTAGCAGTTATCTGCTCATTGTACCAATTTCTCCCATGTCCTCTACTGCTTTTGGTGAATTCCTCTTTGATTATGTCCAATGCCAATGCAATGGACATTTATCCTTGATGTTTTTCTGAGCCAAAGGGAAGCTCCACAAGTAACAACCAAAAAGTCGCCTCAAATATATTATTGGGGGCCAAAATATAGTAATTATATAACAATACAAGAAACACTGCAAGTTAATCATCTTCCCTTTAATATTGATTAATAATTTCTTTGCATGATCATGTAATACTAAAGTGTCAAGTAGGTACATTTAAATTTAGTCATCCATCAATATCACCTTTGAGAGTGCTTAGTGATGAGCCCCAAAAATGGGTAACTTATTGGGCTCATTTTGCCTATTATTCTCGATTAATCCACCATTATCCATAGTTTGATGTATGCTTTTGAATATATTTATGTTAATTGAATGAATGAGAATAGTCACTTGACCACAAAGTCTAATGCATGCTTATTTCAGATTTTTGGACATCTTTTGGACCAAGGTCAAGCATTTATGAGCAAGTTGACAGCCAAATACGAAGGAACAAGGCTGAGGATTTGTAGGAAGGGGGTCTCTTGCACTAAATGACCCCTTCCTCGAGTTCTCCACCATTAGCTCCACCATTAGCTCAGAGTTCAACAACCCACCAAAGATGATTTCCAAGGGTAGCCAAGTAGATTTTGTGAAGTGGCTGATTTACTGCAGTTTTGAGCAGCCAAGCCCCTCAAGTTAAGGAGGGATGTTGGGAGTCCTCATAGTGCATAAGTAGGAAGGCTTCAAGCCTTGGTAGTTTAGCTATTGAACAATTATTTTTCACACTTTAGTGTTGCTCTACCTTTCAGCTCATTTTCGAGCTCTTGCTGTAAACATTTTTGTGACATGGTTATTTTTTGAGTAATGGAGATGAATTTCACTTTGCACCAGCTCTGAGATTTTCTTAGGAGGTTGTAGCTCTTGGGGTTGGGCCCAACCCAAGTGCCAGTACCTCCTTTGTGTACTTTTATGTGTTTTCCTTGCATTCATAAAATAATTTCTGCTATTTAGGTTAAGATCTTGCTTGGTTACTTAGGTCGTTTTTGATGATTAAAATAGATTTTCATACTTCAGGTTGATTTGATAGTTTGGTAACAGAAAATATTTGAAAAAATGCCATCAAGAAATCCCTGATCTCATCTCTCCCTCCTTGGGACCATGAGCTGAGACCAAGGCATACTTGCTACCACAAAACACTGTTTTTGCCTTTCCATGCAATTGCTACTGTTAGATTTTTAGTTGGAAATGTTGATATAAGTTGTAATTGCATGCTTAGATCTGTTCTTGCTTAGGTTTCCATAGTTATCTTGCATGATTTCCTGTCTGTAGACTCATGTTCATCATGTTTCTAGTTTTTAGGTCAAAATAGGTCAAAATAGGTCAAAATAGATAGATCTCTGGTTTTCTAGTCTTTCTTCAATCAGTTTTGAAAAATAGTGTGCAGAGCATCTGTAATACATCCCTACCTATCCTTCCTTCATCATATAACCTGATCCAACCCCTAATTCCAGATTTCTTCCCTTCATTTGCCACACTTTTCAAATTTGACCTAATTCCTACATTCTTGTGCAACATTGCTCCCTCCATCCTTGAACAAATCCAACCATTTTCATCAATCCTTAGCTCCATTTATCAGGTCCTATATGCCTTCACATCCTTATCCATCCTTCATTTCCACTTTTCCACCGTTTTTCCACCATAAACCCTCTAAAATCCTCTTTCGGCTCTTCTTATAGAACATCCAGTAGAACCCCTGCAGGCTTCCTGTAGAAATTCACGTGAGTAGTTTCTCGAGATCTAATCACTGTGAAACTATATGGAAGGGTGCTAGGGACCCCTTAGGCCCTCTTTTCACCTTCCCAACCTCCTGCAAGCACCCACTCCATTTCCTTTTACCAATCAACCTCTGCACAATAAAAAATCGTTAAAGCACATGCATAATAATTCTGCAAAATTACTCAAAAATACAAAAAGATGTTTTTTTCTAGATTTTACTCCAGAAGTAGATTAGTCACATGCATTTTACCTTTCCAAGAGTCAATGGCATCCATTTCCACTCCTTTCATCTCTTTTCTTGCATCAGTAGGGTTAGCCGGTAAAACTAGGGTTTGCTAGGGGTTTGCATTCCTTTCAGCTTTCAGCTTCTTTTTGCAAGTATACTAGCCTCTTTTGAGTTAGCTTTCATCCATCATAGTTAAAAGCTTCTTCTAAGAACTCATAGAAGTTGGATTAAGTTCCTAACATACTTGTGCCAGTTGATCAAGTGACAGCCTGCGACAAGAGCTAGTACTTGTGCGTATAGCACCATCGCTTCCAAGTTTGTTATGAACAAATGGGTTGATAAAAGTAAAGTAGGAAGTCCCAGGAATTGCAGAATTATTGCTGTAATAATAGAGCTCACCATATTTTTGGCACCGTTGCCAAGGAAGTGTTAGAGTATTTGTGATTGCTGCTTTTCTTTTATCTTCTACTACAACCTTCTGCTAAGTAGTTTATTTCAGCAAAGAGTAGAGTAGTCTTTTCATTTCCATTCTGCAATTTCATTTCCACAAAAGTAGATTAGACATTTCCTGATTTTCTAGACTAGCATTTCAATTATGCAAGCGTAGATTAGCATTTCAATTCTGCAATTTCAATTCCGCAAGCATAGATTAGAATTTCAATTCTACAATTTCAATTCTGCAAGCGTAGCTTAGCATTTCATTTCCGCAATTTCATTTCAGCAACATAGATTAGTCATTTCCTGCTTTCATTTCAATTCTGCAATTTTCATTCCAGCAAAGTTTACTTTAGCTAGTTGCAATTTGTTGTTCAATCAATTTTAGTTTTGCAAGTACAAGCGGAGAAAAACACAGAAATCAACCAAAAATATTTCATTTCATGCCTCGTAGAAACAGAGACAAGTCAAGAAAATTCTTACCCAACACCCCCACCATGTCATTGAGTCACCCTTCTCTCTTCTTCAATGGCAGTGATCTAGAAGAACCTATAGGTGAACCTCCAGAGATATACAAAGATATTATAACAGAAGAAGAGCAAGAAAACATTCCTCTTGGGACCATGGCTAAACACAAAAATGGTATAGGAGATGAGGAGAGAATAGAAGGTGCCTTTCCCATCTGAGAGACCAATGGGGACACAAAAATGAAAAAAATAAGTCCCTTAGCCTTACCTCACTTCCATGGATTAACCACTGAAGAGCTTGATACCTTCTTGTTTGAGTTTGTTGTCCTTTGTCGAACCTATGACTATGTAGAAGACGAGCAAAAGTTGAAACTCTTTCCCTCTACCCTCAAGGATGCAACACTATGCTGGTTCATGGGGTTACCTGGAAACAGTATCACAACTTGGGCTCAGATGCAGCAAGCCTTTAACAACAAATATCGGGATTACTGTAGGTCAAAGGAAACGAAGGGAGAAATCTTTCGGATGACCATGGGGAATGATGAATCTTTAGAAGACTATGAAGAAAGGTTCCAACTCAGTCATGAAAGGGCCAGGTGCACACTTGACCCTGAATCTATGAAGTTGGTTCTGCTCTGAGGAGTCCTTGAAGACCTCCTAGATACCCTCCATTTGTTGGCTGGAGGAGACATCTACCAACTACCTTATGATGACATAAAGATTGTGTTTAGAAACCATTCTAGGGTAGCCCAGAAAGAAGTAGGGGGAATCAACTTTCAGCTAGTGCCACCTTCTCCAAACATGAGTTTACAAATTAGATGGAAGACCTTAAAGTGAGATGAGATAGACCATTGCCATGCAACTGGATACTTTCCGAATCCAACAGAAGAAAGAGGAAGCTGAGAGGGCTTTGGCCATCTTTTGTCCCAGATGTACAAGGAAGCATCCTAGGAACGAGTGTCCATTGCACTCCGTAGAGGTATGTTTCGTTTGTGAGGAAGGCCACCCTACAAACTAGTGCTCAACCTTACTCAGACTTAAAGCTATGTACCAAGGGGTTGAAGGAGCCACTGAACCACTCTACTTCCTAAACCAAAGGAGGCCACATGGATCTAGACCTTACCAGTAGGGGATGCAAGGGACATCCCAGACTTATTACAACCCCAACCAATCCACTCACATACCTTCTTGGTGTCCCCCTGCTCATCCTTCCTAGTCCGCACCCCCTCCTTGGTCATATCCATCTCAACACCATACTCAACCTGCTGCTCATTCGTTTCATTCTCATGTTCAGCCACAACCTCAGTGGAATGCACCTCAATAGGGGTGGAGGCCCCAATACAACTCTCCTCCTGCTATTTTGCCTCCACCACCTGCTCAACCACAACCATTACCTCCTACTCCTCCAAGACAACCTCAGATGCCTGCTCAACCTAACCCAAACCCCAATAACAGACAGGCCCAACAGGTATATATTGGAGAGACAACATGCCCTACCTATGCTTTGGAGATTCAGGAGATCAACCTACAATCTGGGAAGGTCCTCCCAAATAGACAACCTCCTCCTAAGGAGGATGAGGAAGAGAAACATGAAAGTGAACCCAAAGCCATTCCACCCTTTCCTGAGAGACTAACTGGAACCACACAACCAAACCTAGAGGAGACTGAACTTCTGGGAGAACTTAAACAGTTGTGTGTAAAAATACCACTTCTCCAGGGTATCAAAGATGTACCCATCTACAACAAATTGATCAAAGAGAAGTGTTTTAGGCACCCAGGTAGGCGCAAGAGAGATGCCCCAACTATCAACGTCATAGGACAACTGTCCGACCTGATGTTGGGGCAAGTAATCTGTCCAAAATATTTGGACCCTGGGAGTCCTGTAGTTGATGTCCACATCAATGGCACCATAATCCCCCACACCTTGATTGATCTAGGGCTACCCTTAATGTGATGATCAGGGACACTATGCTCAAACTAAACCTTCAGAGTTCCCTAAGGAAGACCTTGATAGTACTGCAGTTAGCAGACCGCTCCACCGTGACCCCCAAAGGGATTGTGGAAGATGTCATGGTCTCCATTGATTCTTGGGAGTACCCTGCGGAGTTCTTGGTCCTTCAGCCAAAGGAAAAAATCACTGGATACCTCCTCATTTTGGGAAGGCCTTGGTTAGCTACTGTAGATGCTTACATCAATTGTTGAGCTAGGAGCATTACCATCAAGAATGGGCCTATGTCCAAATAGCTAGTCCTATATCCTCCTGCCCAACCTCTGCTAGAACATGACTTACCTCTGTAGTTGGAGGAGGATGATGAGGATGAAGTCTACTCTGCACCAGTGTGCACGGTGGAAGCCACCAGGGGAAGTCCTCAAACCGAGGATAACCTTATTGAGAATTTGATTCAAAATCTACCTCCCAGTGTGCTGCCATTAGAAGAGTTGGCAAAAGACACCTAAGATAGTGATTTAGTGGATCTCTGTGTGATTGATCTGACCTCTCCCTGAGTTAAGAATGTGGAATTTGGCCTTGAAAGAATCTTGAAGATCAACTCATCCCTATCCCCCTCTCAGGAGAAGGAGTTGTGTAGCTTATTGAACCGCCATTTGGATGTTTTTGCTTGGAGCTATAAGGAGATGAAAGGAGTCCACCCTTCAGTCTGTACCCATCAAATTTACATTAAAGAGGATTGTAAACCAGTTAGGCAGCCTTAGAGGAGAATGAATCCAGCCCTTAAGGACATTGTCAAAGAAGAACTGCAAAAGTTGTTGGATGAAAGATTCATCTACCCCATCTCTGACAGCGAGTGGGTTTCACCTCTGGTGCTTGTGCCCAAGAAAAATAGGAAGTGGAGAATCTGTGTAGATTATCAAGAACTTAACAAAGCTATCAAGAAGGACCATTTCCCTTTACCTTTCATAGAGAAAGTGTTAGATGGCCTGGCAGGGAAGAAGTTCTTTTCTTTCCTAGATGGGTTTAGCGGGTATAATCAGATCCAAATCAGCTTGAAAGAACAAGATAAGACCACTTTCACTTGTCCATGGGGTACCTTTGCCTATCGGGTCCTTCCCTTTGGGTTATGCAACGCTCCTGCCACTTTCTAGAGAGCAGTACTGAGCATATTTGCTAAGCTGGTTCATGACTCGGTGGAAATCTATATGGATGATTTTACTCCTTATGGGTCCAACTTCCAAGAAGCATTGACTAACTTGGGAAAAGTTTTAACCAAGTGTATTGAAATGAACCTGTCCCTTAGTCCTGAAAAATGTGAATTCCTGATGACTGAAGGACTGTGCAGTCATACAATTCTCAGCAAGGATTACAGGGTGGATCCCAACAAGATTGCTATCATCCAAAGGGTTCCACCTCCTCAAAAGGTAAGAGATGTTTGGAGTTTTCTAGGCTTAGTAGGATATTATAGAAGATTCATTAAAGATTTCAGTAAGCTAGCCTCTCCATTGTTTGGTCTTTTGGGGAAAGATGTTAAGTTTATATGGATTGACAACTGTCAAGAGGCTTTGGATGTGTTGAAATATAAGCTACTAACTGCCCCAATCTTGAGAGGTCCAAACTAGGCCCTACCTTTCCACATTGACACAGATTCCTCAAACAAAGCCGTAGGAGCAGCCTTAGGACAAGTTGAAGAGAAGCTACCATATGCCATATATTTTGTCAGTGAAAACCTGTCCATGGTGGAGTTGAACTATATTGTAACCGAGAAAGAGCTCCTAGCTGTAGTCCATTCCCTAAACAAGTTCTGACACTACATCACTGGTTATCAAACATTCGTACACACTAATCATGCTGCAATTAGGTACTTGATGAATAAACTTGATGTAAATACTCGTATCATTAGATGGTTACTTTTATTGTAGCAATTTGATTTGACCATTGTTGATAAGCCAGGTAAGGAAAATGTTGTTGCTAATTTTCTATCTAGAATGGATTTGCCCACAGGTGAATAAGGGATGGTGGATGATCAAATGCCAAATGAACATTTGTTTGCTATCTCAGTACTCTCTCCATCGTTTGCTAATATAACAAATTACTTGGTTTCAACACAGTTCCCGCCACACCAATCCTCAAAAGAGAAGAGCAAGATCATGAGGAAAAGTGCCCCATTCACTTGGATTGGGGGTAGCTTGTTTAAACTTGGCTCGAATCAGATTTTGAGGTGTTGTGTCAAGGAGGACAAAGTTTTTGACATCCTCCTAACCTGTCATGATGGGCCCATGTGGAGGCCACTTTGCAGCAAAAAGAACTGCTTTCAAAATTCTACAGGCAGGCTACTATTGGCCCACTCTTCATCAAGATGTTAGGAGATACATCAACCAATGTGACCGATGTCAAAGGATGGGAAAACTGACTCCAAGGGATGAAATTCCCCTCCAACCTCAAGTGACTTTCGAGCCATTTGAGAAGTGGGGCATGGAATTTGCGGGTCCTATCAACCCTCCTTCAAAACATAAGTCTTACATCATTATGTGCATAGACTACCTAATAAAGTGGGCAAAAACAAAGGAAATCAAGGCAGCAACAGAAGAAAAAGTGGCTAAGTCTTTGAGGGAAAATATCTTCTACAAGTTTGGCTACCCAAGAGAATTTGTCACAGATCAAGGAAGTTAGTTTACCTCTAACCTGATTGAAGACCTGCTCGCTCATCACAAGATTAAGCACAGAACTTCCACCCGTTATCATCCGCAAGAAAATGGAAAGGTGGAAGTAACTAATAGAGCTTTGGAAGAGATTTTGACTAAAGTGGTGAGTAGCAGTAGAAAAGATTGGGCAGATCACTTGGTTGAGGCCACTTGGGCCTACAACACTAGGAAAACTACAACAGGTTTCACACCTTATGAGCTGGTCTATGGGAAGAAGGCTTTGCTATCCATAGAATTTGAATATAACACATTGAGGTTGGCAGCTCAGCTAGACCTAGATATTAGCCATGCCCAACAGGAAAGATTACTTCAGCTAAATGGACTAGATGAACAGAGAATGCAATCCCTTCTCCACTCAGAGGTGGTCCAAATTCAAAGGAAGATATGCATGACCGACACCTTAAAGAACAACAATTTCGGCCAGGAGATTGGGCACTATTGGTAGTGGAGCAGGCCTCTGTCTCCACTCCACCCACACCTTGAACACAAAAATTCTAGATAAATCAGTGTTGGTAGTGGAGCAGGCCTCTGTCTCCACTCCACCCACACCTTGAACACAAAAAAAAAACAGGAAAAAAGAAAAAGAATAAAATATCCTTGGGTGAAAACCTCTTAGAGGCACCCGGGGCAGATAGTGAGGGTGAAAACCTCCTGGAGGTGCCCCAGCCTTCTCCGATTAAAAAACAAAAAAAAAAAGAAACAAAAAAAAAAACAAAACAAAAAACAGAGAAAAAGAAAAATAAACCTAACTTCTGTTGAATAAATTGCAAGTTGCAGGAAGGACATTGCAGGTTAGGAGACAAAGGTTAGCACTAGGCTGCAAGCATCCCTCACAATCCATTCCTCCATGACCACTACCCTTTCCTAAGATTTGGTCCCCTTCGAGCTAAGATTTCACCTTCTACAGGAAGTTCTGTGTCTTCTATAGGAAGATCCTGTAGAACCCACAGACAAGCCAAAATCGATCTCAAAAGAGGACTTGAAGGTTGGGAATCTACCTATGAGGCTTGTAAACATCCCTGTTTCCATCCATTGCCATATGTCACCCTTTTTCCATCTCTGTACACCTCCATTGCACTCATTTTTTATGTTCCTACACAGTCACACACAAAAATCCTGTTTTTTCATACTGCCAGCAAATTTTTTTTAATAACAAATCAAGCAGTAGTTTTTCACTCACCATACCTATTACCCTCCATCTAAACTCCTCATCAGCCAAGATCCTTGTCAGTAGTGTAGCCCTGCTCATTCTAGCTTGCATTCTAGGAGGAGAAGCAACTACAGGACATGCTATAGGAATCCTGTAGTAATTAATCCCTCTGAAAGACATACTACAGAGACAGGGACAAAAAAGTATGGCAGAAGAAGCATGCATGGAGCTCTACTTGAACGTATGAACATCAACAACAACCGAGGCCAAGAATGTAGTGTGCATGTAGCAACAAAAAACGAAGGAATGGGTTCCAAAACCCGTGTATGCAGTAATAGCAAACGAAGGAATAAGTTCCAAAACCTGAAATCTACATAACACGGCCGTGACCATGCAGGTAAGTGCCTAAACACGTTCGTCAATTACATAAATCATATTTTAAAAGCTGCATGATTATGGGAATGGTTCGGATTGAGTGGAATCAGTGGCCAGTTAACTAGCCACCCACGACTAGTTACATATCCTCGTGGAATCCAAACGAGCCCTGTTACATTCAAAATTGATGATTAGATGGGCAGCGAGCACGTGTGGAGTGTCGATTCAGGGAGAAATCGTTGGGACTGGTAGTGATGGCGGTGGATAATGGCAGAAAGGAGGTGATGGTGGTCAGAAACACGCAAAAACATTATGGCTGTGACGTTGGATCAACGGTCCGGTTCGGCAACCTCATCCCCTCACCACGAATCATGCCACAGTTAAAAGATGCCTAGTTGAAACATGCACCACCTTCTGTTTATTTTGTACTCACGACATTCTCGACTGGAGTATGCATCCACCGCTTCCAAGAACAGTTAACCAGTCGTCTTCCACTAGTTTTTTTGCCTATTTTTGAAAATCTCTCGCCTATCAGGCTCTACCAGAAGCATGGTTTCATTCTACAGGAACCGGGAGCCTTCTACAGGAAGGGTTCTATAGGAAAGGCATAACAGCTCTGCGGAGAAGGAAAACCCAGAATTTTCGTTGAATTTGAAGCTCCAAATGTGGTAGGCTCGAAAAAAATTCTCTGGGCATGATTTGTTTGTACAAGGTGGTGAATTGAACGACATCAGTTTGAAAAGTGAGAGTAAAAGTCTGCCTGTGCATTGAGAAAAAAACGTGAAAGTTTGCCTACATATTTCACCAAGTTTACCCAGTTCTTCCTCTGCATCGAAAATCTCCTCCACGTTTTCTTTTTAAAATTCTCCTGTAAGGAAGATATATGCAGCAGTAGAGGCCAGCCCGTGTGTGAAAAAACTGAATTTGCATATCTATCTGTGTGCTTTGTTCTGTAAAAACAAAATTCTTCTTTTCATACACAGACAGTCGAATTTTGGGTGACAGTGGTCTTAATTCAAGGGAATTATTTCTATTTGATATTGTAAGGAACACATGAGAAATTCCTTCTTGGGTTTAGAAGAAACTGAATTCAGCCATCCCCTGTTTCGGTGATTGATTGTTTGTTTTCATGAGCATTTTCTCTTCTGGTTAAAGCATAAAAGGAACACTTAAACATCATGCCTAGAGGATTCATATGGAAAGAACCCTCGGACTCTAGTAAGTTGCACGAGCACCCAGAGGTGGTGGACCTTTTCACCTGAGCAAATTGGATATCCTTCTTTGACAAAATTCAGGGCCATGATGAGGAGATAACCAAAGAGTTTTTAATGTCCCTGAAACCACATTCAAAGGCGCATGCCACAATTAGTTTTAGGGGTTTGACCCTATAACCCACCCCTGAACTCATCAGTGGAGTTATTGGTCTACCATTGGGGCTCCCTTGGAGCAAGGAAGATAGATCATTAGGCCAAGTTGCTAAGAAAACATTTTTCCTACCCGAGGAGCATCCTGTAGAAGACAAAAACAAGGTTAGAAGAACCAACTTGCCTCCTCTCTGGAGTGAAGTTAGTTTTCAAATTATGAAGTATATCACATGTGAAGGGAGGTTAAATATCATCTATGGATATCATTTCAGGTTGTTGTGTGAATTAAGGCATGGGATTGACTTGCCTCCAGCCAAGAAAATGGGCATCCCATATTTCCTTCTTCAGTCCTTAATTGAATGTGGTATAAAGCTAAATGAAGGGATCCTAGATCAGTTGGCCCATCATGGGCTCATCAAACTGTTGGTGGACGATGCTTTACACACCTATACTGTCCCCATATCTTGGGAAATTTTCAGAAACATGTCCAGGGATGATAACATTAGAACTTTGGCTGAAAACATCACCCCATCCAGCAGTGAGGAGGGGAAGCAAACTGAATAAATTGAGAAGGAAGATGATAAGGGAGCATAGAACCTTCAAAAAAAGGGCAAAATAGAGGAAGGACAGAAAGGAAAAGCAGAAATTGGCAAGACTGTTCAGCCCAAAACAGGGGAAGGACAGAAAGGAAACACAGAAATTGGCAAGACTGCTGAGCCCAAAACAGAGGAAGAAACAACAACAAAAACAGCAAGGGAAAAGAGGATGCTGTGTAGAAAACAAAAGGTCGAGAAAGCCCAAATGAAGGCTGCACAGCCAAAGCAGGCACCCAGAAAGAAAAGGGAAAGACACACCCTGAGATATCAACAACACAGATAGAAACAATGGACACAGAAATTTCTACAGGAAGCAAGGAAAAAGAACAGCAAGAAGAGAAATCACCTGAGACGTTGGCATGGGAGGTAGCAGTTGTGCTTGCTGCCTTAAGCACACCTACCAAACAAAAAGGAAAGAGAAATAGGCACACCTCCATGTACTTTAAAGCTAGGAGAAGCACAAGGATCAAAGTGGGCAAACCCAAGCCACAATAAAAGGAACCAATCGTCATTGAGGACACAACCACTAAACCAAAATAAGAGTCTCCTTCAAAGATATCTATCACCTATGAAAGAGGAAGCCCAAAAACCTCCACTTGGAGAGAGAGAATTAGGATGATGGAATCAAAGGCAACTCTACAGGAAGCTGAAACATCTCTACAAGAAACTCTAGCTAAGTTAAAAAAGACTAAGAGATTGGAGGAGAAGACAGCCAAACAATCACAGGGAGAAGAAAAGACTAAGGAGATACTGGAACTAAGCACTCAGCCTAGCTTGGGCTCATATTACAACCTGTTAGAAAGTGGGAAGATCATCCCATAGAAGTTTGCTGTACCACTTTTCTTTGCATTGGAACAAGAACGGGTTAGGACTCACACTTGGATGAGGATTTCCAAATACAAGGGTGTGGCAGACATAGGCCACCTAGAAGAATAGCTCAAAGAATCAAGAGAAGAGTTGGCCATGGTGAGGCACATGGAAAGCAGTCAAAGAGACAAATTACAGGAGGAGAATGAGCTGCTAAAACAATAGTTGCAGCTATAGGGAGGTCATAAGGAAGATAGGCCGTCCATTTTGAGGGAACAGCAGCAACAAGAAGGACCTCCAACAGACAAGGAAACAACCGAGGAACAACAAAGAGAGGAAAAGATGCAAGCTGATGTTGATATGCTGAAAAAACTGCTACAGGAAAAGGAGTCACAGGTAGTAGAAGAAATGTAGGTTTTAAAACAACAGGTGCAAGAGAAAGAAGCCCAAATGGCCTACATGGCCAGCTGGGCAGTAGAAGCCTTACAATGTAGGCAACCTACTAAGTCATATGCCTTATATCTTAAAGATCAATGGTTGCAATTTCAAATTAACACCTTGGCCCAAAGGGGCACCATTCCATTTCAAAATTATCATCAGTTCATGGATTTGTGTGACAGTAGCTCAGCTGAAGATAAGGCCAAGTTATCAGAATTCTATTTCCACAACTTGGCCCTTCCAAACATGAATATATGGGACCCCAATGCTACATTGGGAGATGTGCAACTCATGGCCATGGCCTCTTGGTTAAACCATAAGGAAAAGAGGGCAGTGGAAATTCAGAAAGTTATGGACAGGGAGCTAAGTGAGCCACTCATGATCAGGGCAGTGCCAGAAGATCCCTCAGCTTTAATATATGCCCATCAGCACCTGGCCAACAACCCTCAAGTTCTCCCAGACTACATTGAAAGACAAGCTCAGGCCATTGCTCACTTTGAGGACATGGAAAGACTGTTGGGGGATAACTACATTCATGCCTTCACAAGGAGATGGAACACACTGTCCCACAGTCTAAAAATAAGAGAGTACCACTCCCCAACAAGGATGAGGGAGGCCTTCGCAAGAGTACCACTCTATAACAGTCAATGCAAAAATTGTAGGCCAACTGGATCAACCTAAGTTCAGTCCTCCATTGCTTTTGGGATTGCTGGAAGGGGTAAAAGAAGAAGAGGAAGACAGGCTATGGGAGGAAGTAGAGAGAAAAGAAGGGTTTTATGACCAAGAAGAGGACATCACCTCAGAAGCCTGGGATGTTAGACAGGCAGTCAAAGCAATCAAAGATGATGAGCTGGATTAGTTTCTCAGAGGATGAGCAACACATTTAGCAGGGGGCGATGATGAGCTCCAAATGGGTAACTTATTGGGCAAATTTTGCCTATTATTCTCGATTAATCCACCATTCTTCATACTTTTATGCATGATTTTGAATATATTTATGTTAATTGAATGAATGAGAATAGTCACTTGACCACAAAGTCTAATACGTGCTTATTGCAGATTTTTGGACATCTTTTGGACCAAGGTCAAGCATTTATGAGCAAGTTGACAACCAAATACGAAGGAAAAGGGCTGAGGATTTGTAGGAAGGGTGTTTCTTGCACTAAATGACCCCTTCCTCGAGTTCTCCACCATTAGCTCAGAGTTCAACAGCCCACCAAAGATGATTTCCAGGGGTAGCCGATCAGATTTTGTGAAGTGGTTGATTAACTGCAGTTTTGAGCAGCCAAGCCCCTCAAGTTAAGGAGGGTTGTTGGGAGTCCTCGTGGTGCATAAGTAGGAAGGCTTCAAGCCTTGGTAGTTTAGCTATTAAACAATTTTTTTTTGTAGTTTAGTGTTTCTCTACCTTTCAGCTCATTTTCGAGCTCTTGCTGTAAACATTTTTGTGACATGGTTATTTTTTGAGTAATGGAGATGAATTTCACTTTGCACCAGCTTTGAGCTTTTCTTAGGAGGCTATAGCTCTTGGGGTTGGGCCCAACCCAAGTTCCAATACCTCCTTTGTGTACTTTTATGTGTTTTCCTTGCATTCATAGAATAATTTCTGCTATTTAGGTTAAGATCTTGCTTGGTTACTTAGGTTGTTTTTGATGATTAAAATAGCTTTTCATGCTTCAGGTTGATTTGACAGTTTGGTAACAGAAAATATTTGCAAAAATGCCTTCAAGCAATCCCTGATCTCATCTCTCCCTCCTTGGGACCATGAGCTGAGACCATGGCATACTTGCTGCCATAAAAACACTATTTTTGCCTTTCCATGCAATTGCTAGTGTTAGATTTTTAGTTGGAAAAGTTGATATCAGTTGTACTTTCATGCTTAGATCTATTCTTGCTTAGGTTTCCATAGTTATCTTGCATGATTTTCTGTCTATAGACTCCCATTCATGATGTTTATGGTTTTTAGGCCAGAATAGGTCAAAATAGATAGATCTCTGGATTTTCTAGTCTTTCTTCAATCAGTTTTGAAAAATAGTGTGCAGAGCATCTGTAATACATCCCTACCTATCCTTCATTCATCATACAACTTGCTCCAACCTCTAATTCCAGATTTCTTCCCTTCACTTGCCACACTTTTCCAATTTGACCTAATTCCTATAGTCTTGTGCAACATACCTCCCTCCATCCTTGAACAAATCCAACCATCTTCATCACTCCTTAGCTTCGTTTACCAGGTCCTAGACCCCTTCACATCCTTATCCATCCTTCATTTCCACTTTTCCACTGTTTTTCCACCATCAACCCTCTAAAATCCTCTTTCAGCTCTTCTTGTAGAACATCTTGTAGAACCCTTGTAGACTTCCTGTATAAGTTCACGTGAGTAGTTTCTTGAGATTTGATCACTGTGAAACTCTCTAGAAGGGTGATAGGGACCCCTTAGGCCCTCTTGTCACCTTCCCAACCTCCTGCAAGTGCCCACTCCATTTCCTTTTACCAATCAACCTCTGCACAGTAAAAAATAGTCAAAGCACATGCATAATAATTCTGTAAAATTACTCAAAATACAAAAATATGTTTTTTCTAGATTTTACTCCAGAAGTAGCTTATTCACATGCATTTTACCTTTCCAAGAGTCAATGGCATCCATTTCCACCACTTTCATCTCTTTTCTTGCATCAGTAGGGTTAGCCGGTAAAACTAGGGTTTGCAAGGGTTTGCATTTCCTTTCAGCTTTTAGCTTCTTTCTGCAAGTATACTAGCCTCTTTTGAGTTAGCTTTCATCCATCACAGTTAAAATCTTCTTCTAAGAACTCATAGAAGTTGGCTTAAGCTCCTAGCAGACTTGTGTCAGCTGATCAAGTGACAGCCTGCGACAAGAGCTAGTACTTGTGCATATAGCACCGTCGCTTCCAAGTTTGTTATGAACAACCGGCTTGATAAAATTAAAGTAGGGAGTCCTAGGAGTTGCAGCATTATTGCTGTAATACTGGAGCTCACCACTTAGTAGTTAATACTTCCTATTACACACACAATAGTTCACCAACTTTAAGGATAGCAATATAAACACAACAAAAATGAAACAGAAAGGAAATCATCCGATATGATTTTAACTTTGGAATATATTGAAGAATATGAAGCTTTCTCATCCCTTGCTCCTATGGATTCCAAACAAGTAATCAATTTCCCTCCAAAATAGGTAAGAGATCACTTTGGAGGAGGACTTCCAGAAGCATTGGGATAGTAGAAATGGAATTAACTAGGAGGAAAATGGAGCACTTTAGTGGGTGCTCCAAAATATTTGAATGCAACTAAAAATTGTTATGCTAGTGGAAAACCTGTGAACCTTTTATGAAACCAACGTTTCGGACTAGCTAGGTGAGTCCATCATCAGGGAAATGAGATCAGTATTTTGAGAAGAGAGTCGTGAAAATTATGGAGCTATAAATAGTTGTTTAAAAAGAAATTTGATATCTATTTGTGTTATAATGTTGGCTTGATTCATAATT
>APFE030346839.1:139802-174821 GCA_000404065.3 Pinus taeda
AATAATTATGAATCAAGCCGACATTATAACACAAATAGATATCAAATTTCTTTTTAAACAACTATTTATAGCTCCATAATTTTCACGACCCTCTTCTCAAAATACTGATCTCATTGCCCTGATGATGGACTCACCTAGCTAGTCCGAAACGTTGGTTTCATAAAAGGTTCACAGGTTTTCCACTAGCATAGCATTCTATCAACCTGTATGGATTCTCTTTTTAACGCAACTAAAAATTATTTGATACTCCCTCCACGCATTTTAAAACATAAACCATTCAGCTGCATCTCATTTATTTTCCACCTTTTTGTAATATGTAATTCTTTGAGCAAGAATAGAGCATTCATAAATATTGTCATGAAAGAGGACTCTTCATAATCCTAATAATTTGGGCTTTAACAAATAAACAATTTCATGTAGTGAGTAAATCTTACATGATAGATTTCAGTGATTAAAATGACAACTTTATTTTTAATCTCATTACAAAAAAATAAATTCAACCCTAACTACTTGGGATCTAACAAATCAAGAATTTCATGTGATAAAATAAACTTACATGGTAGATCCCAATTATGTGTAATGACAACTTTATTCTTGATTTTATTACAACATAGATAAATTCAAGAGTACATACAAGTTCCTTATGTGAGAAAACTTTGAACAAATTTCGAGATTTCATAGAAATATAATGATACAATTTACCTGTAGAACACGAGAAAGCTATCTACATCTAACACTTCTCACTAGACAATAGTGTTATTGAGATACCATCTCATGGCATTGAAATCATGTAGATAGATAGTGTTATATAGATACCTTGCAACACCTATTCAACACTAACTTCAAACTTAAAATTCATCAATTGATTTACTTTAGTAGCAAATTCTAGTGGGATTTCATTAAATACATCCTGATAAAAGCCATTTATGATAGTTGTGTTTGCCTTCTCTGGATCTATCCCCCTATGGAAATAGAATAACTGATATTCCCCAATTTTTGAGGTACTTGCTTTATGTTCAACATGTGCTATTGGGTTCTTCACGTGGAAAAAGGTTCCAAATATTAGATGTATAATGGAAGCAAGCATGTAATTCAAGGTTGCTCCTAAAGTCTCTTGGGAGAATTATAAAACATTATCTACTTAAAACATGATATATGGCAGTAACAAAAACCTACCCAAGATCCCACTTAAGAATTCAAAATGTTGCAAATAGAAGATGTCTTAAACAATATCAACTATTTAATTTCACAATCACACTAAAATAGACAAACCTTTAAAATGTTGAAAAGTGTGAAAAAAATGGATTTGGAATATTATAGTTATGTCAGGGTAGATATAGCTATGTAAAATGTAACTTCTATCTAAAACAAATAAAAGTAACTTATATAGCTACATGAAATGTAACTTCTATATAAAAAAATGGAGTTGGAATGTTATAGTTACATGGTAGATATAGCTATGTGAAATGTAACTTTTATATAACATTCTAAATATCCCTTTTCAGTCATTTAAGGGACTAACATTTTTTTATCTTTGGTTAATAACTTAATACTCCACCAAAAATAGCATTGAATTGGTTCTTCACCAACCAAGGGGAAATTTTAAAATAGTGCAAAAATGCTTACTCATTCCCTTTCCATATTTCTGATATTTTATTTGTGTGTGGATTTAGGCTAGTGTAATGTAACTTCTACATATTTGACAATTTAAATGTAAAAAATTACCCAAATTGAACTTATACAATTAGAAAATGTACAATAAGATACAAGATGCATGAGTTATAAGTAATATGATGTTTAGATGTTATATCAAGACAAAAAATTTCTCATCTCATTAACTCTTATCTTATAGTTGGTGATGGACATGACCTTTAAAATTATGAACCATCCTGGTCATATATTATATTTAATGATGGATATAGCTTTTAAAAGTAATAGCCTTGTTTGTTATTTTATGTACGGTTAATTTAACTGGAAGTGCTCATAATTTTATTCAATATTATCTTGTACAACTTAAAATAAAATGATGTGTGGGTGGTGTTTCTAGTGATCTTCAAACTTGTTTTAATTACCTAAATTTAGCCTATTTAAAGTAAATAGTTGCTTTGACCATCTTATCTTCAAGTCAGTAACTTTTCTTGAGGGAATCTTCATGACATCCACCATCTCTAAATATTATGAAATATTAGTAGTATCTTGCACTAAATAGACAATGTTGGCATAAAATCTTTTATTGTGTTTTTTTACTCTGTGTCACAAATTTATTGATCTTTTATGATTCTTGGTTTCGATTTACATGCTAAATATTGGTGTCTGAGTGTGAATGTTATGATTCAACCCTTTTACCACATTAATATGTCAATCCGGGGTCATTTGTTATTGCAAGGATATCATGCACTATATATGTAGGCGCAGATTCATAATCCAGAAATTGATTAGGAGTTTGATTAATTAATTAACATGCAATCTGAAATAATAAATGAATTTTCGCAGCATAATGATTCACAGCATCACACTAACTCTCACAACAAAAAGGGAAATAAAATACATAACTAAAACAATACACACATAACAACACAGGCATAACACATGATCAGGAGAGCAAGCCCAACTCCTTGGTTAGAGTTGTGCTTAATTCACGGATTCGCGAAGGAGATCAGAAAAATGGAGATTGCATTAATATCAAAAGTAACTGTTACAAAACTTAGATATTTCTCGCTAACCTGACTCCCAGCTACAAATCCCCTTTTATACAATTACATCCACACATCTTGGAGGTTTTTTGCCTAAAATTGCATGATAGTTGTAACAAAAAAATTGAATGAAAATATAGATAGAAGGAGATCTGTGACAGTTGCACTGTAACAACTGTGGGTTAACAATAGTGTCTCAAGCTTTGGTAATGAATCTTGACCCTGTGGCTCCAAATCTGCGCAATCAACGAGATTAGCATCCAGTCAGTGATGATTCCTCAAACTTTGACATAAGATACTAAATAACTTGTGAAAAATGACAAGGGTTATACCTGTAGGGATTTTAGGCACAAAATAGGTAGTATGAAAGTATAATTAGCAAGAAAACAAGGTAAAGGGATAAGTAAAACAAAGCAGTTTTGGCCCCCAACATCTCCCCCCTACTGACTTTTCTGCGTGTCCTCATGCTATGCGTCGTCATCGCAAGTCTAGGTTCACCTGACTCTGTTTGGCATGCAATTGGGAAAGGTCATACTTTTCGGACATATCAGTACCAGATAATTGGTACCCTTGGGTTGTTAAAACATCCTTCCACCAGTCATTGCTCACCTTGTAGGCTAGAGTGTATGTGTCGGTCGACAGCCAAAGAAGTGGGAATTGAAACCTGAGACCTACCTAGTGAAACCCAGCAGTTTGTAGACAAGCCATATATTGGGGCATCCTTTTTAATGCCCTAACATAATTGTGGGTTCTGAAAGGTTCTCTGAGTCTCACCATAGAGGAAGATAGCATCCACCTCCTTTGACAGACATCCTTAGCCTCTTCCTTACAAGAAATTATTTGAGTAGTGCATAGTTGTATGCACCATTTCTGCATTGCAAGCATTTGTTCCTTCTTCCCTTCGATGTTTAGAAAATTCCTATGCTTATTAAGGATACTATCATACGGTAATGTTATCTCCAAACAAATAACGACCGAGTGTCTTGGTTGGCCTCAAAAGTATCAAAAGCCTTTTTCCACCTTACTTGATTGACAATATAAGAGGTGAATGCTCTGAGTTGGATGTCTCCCACATAAGGAACACGATTAAAAGTTTGATCAACCTTCAAGTAATAGTCATGCATATAAAGTTCACAAAGAATATGTTGGTCTAGAGTGTCATGCACTCTCATGATCCACAAGAACTGCATTGAGTCTTCGATCTTATGACTAATTTCATGAAGTATACTCTTTAAACAGAATAAAAGATATTGTTCATGCAAGAATAGTGCATAGCTTGGAGCTGGAGGGCAGCAAGCAAGTACCTGCTGAGAAAGATCAAACATTTCTTCCTTACTAGTCTTCAAGATGCACACTTCTTCTTCCAGCTGCACAATTCTTCTTTATTGTTTCTCATGCTTCCTCCTCTCTTTATATACCCTGTCAATATAACCAGTGACTATCCTCACTGATTGTTCTTTGACTATTTGAATTCCCTTCTAATGATATTTTACCGAAATAGATCCTTGTTGCAAGCGTGTGGCAGTTTCTTGCCATTTTTGAACTTCAACAATAAAAAAGAACTCCCTTATTTCAAATAACCATTCTATTTGCTCATTTTGTGTCGCAGCAAAAGTGGTAGGAGGGTCTTCGGCCTGGGCTGCTACAGGTTCTTCTGCTTGATCTGCAAGCCCATCCTTGAGGATTGCAATCTTTCTCCTATATCTTCGTGCTTCCCTCTTTAATCAACAAACCCTCTTTCGTAGCCAAATATTGTCAATCTTCAGCTACATGTTTTCATTGAATTGGGACTGGTATCTCTCCTTAAAGGAGGACTTTCATTGCATGCTCTAGTCAATGAATTCCCGTTTAATGGGGATTTCTTCCACTGGTTCTATGGCCGTTGTGGGGCTTGGTGGATCCTCAGCATCTATATCAACCTATTCTTCCTTAATTCTTACTTCCTTGGCCTTTCCATCAACTCAAATTTCATCTTGCATTTCCAGAATTATTACATTCGGAGGCTCCATATTCATAACTTCTATTTGTGTCACCTAATTATCAATTCCAACACCATCCATCTCGACCCCTCTAAACTATTTTAGGGCTGTCACAATCAGAATTTCCACATTTGTAGCATCTTCCCCCACCATTTGTATATCCTCTTGTGCTGGAACTATCCTTTCATCTTGAAATTCAGCTTCAATCAGTGGGTCCTTTTTCTAAGTTCTTGTGTCATCTGGCAGGATGTCAGCCTCAATACTTTGTTCTTGTACTTAATTATTTATTACTAGACCCTGAGCCACCTCATGTTCTCATGACTCATTCTCAGCACAAGTCTCTTCCACCACTAATTCTATATGACTGCCCATATTCATGGCTTCTACCACTGACTTTTTGGCTACCACAAGTTCTTGTGGAGTAGTGCTGGCATCCACACCTTCGACCATATTTTCATGTTATTCGATGATAGTTTGTACTTGAGTCGTAGCTTCTACGAGAGTATCCAATTTCCTCTTATTGACCTTCATAATAGGTGGTACCACCGTCTCAACCTTTGAATGATGGGGTGTTCGAAATTTTCTAGCCCCTCTTGGTAGGCTTACGGTGAAAGGCAACTGAAATAAATTTTCCTCGGCCTCACCTGTACATGGAAAATTAGCTTGTTTGGCTTTTCATTGCTAACAGAGTGACTCTCTTTGAATTTTCTGTTGGTTCTTGAGAAGCAATGCTAACCACAGCTTCTGCCACTTGTACTGGTTTTGGTATGATTTGTATGGGTGGTGCTGGTTCTTGTGGGGTAGCACCACCTGCACCCTCTTGTTCAGACCTTTGAATTTCCATGGCAAGTGTCTCTTGTGCATCATCAACAACATTATTGGCATCATAAATTTCCATTCTATCTACTTCCATGGCCTCCGCAGTCGATGCTAGTTCTTGTGGTTCAACATTGACTACGACATTTCCCCCTTCTACATCCCATTCATTGATTTCCTCCTCACCGGTAATAATCCTTCTAGTTCTTCCTCTGTGGATTCAACAAAATATAGATATGACACCAGAGTTTGGGCCAGTGCCTGAATAACCAGTAGTTGGACTAAACCGTGGTTGGTAAGGACTCCCAGCACTTGTCAAGAACGATAAGCAGAATGTGCCATCAACTATAAAATTTTCATTAAGAAAAATGGCATATCTATCGAGTAAACTGGGGCATGACGATATCACAAGGATGCCAAAATCCTAAAATGATGTTTGAACAGAATAGAGAAACGTTCTTCACAAGTAATATACCTTGATACAAAATAGGCGACTTCTCCCCAAGGATAGGGTAGCGATTTTTTGTCATATCCCTTTGCCCCTTTGAGGTACTGCTTCGCCAGCTTGCAAAAATACCTTTAGGTATTATGGTAGTGGGGCCTTCCAAGAAAACCATTTCTAGCCCTCCCGTGGCAATTTGCTAGTAGCTGCAATGGCCTCCTCTGTAACCGGAACTCTCAGCCCCCATACCTTGGAGTATTCACCTTCTAAATTTAAGGTGAATTCTACTGTGGTTGTTTGATCAAATCCTTGTAATCTTTGAAAGTAACTATCCCAACCTGCATCCAAAATTTTTTTCCATACATCTGAGTTACTACAAAATTGCACCGTTGTCATTGGTTCATATCGTAAAATAGACCCCCCCCAATCCTGCTCAGGCTCCAGTAACAGTGTTTAGACTAGTAGCGAAACCATTAGAGTGAGTGTTGGCAGGCTAGTTCTTGCAGAAAAGGTCGAGAAATAGTATAATGCAAAGGGGTGTCGAAATACACAGGCATATAAAGGAAAATATCCACAGCCAATCATATAAAAAAAACGTAGAGAGAAAGTGGATTTTTGGGAAAAATGGAAAAATCCATGGCCGGTTTATGATAATAATGAGATATTATGATAATAACTTTGCATGAAAATCCGATTTAATTGAATAATAATTCACATGATGTGTTGAATCCATATGGTTATCGATTAATCATGTGAAATGTAATGGCTTCATTATGGGATATACATACTAGTGTGGTTTTTCAAAAGTGACGGGATGGATCATTATGAAAATTTAACTATTTTCCATATGCCATCATGGTTGTAGCCCACCTCATTAATAAATGACCATTCGTGGTCATTCCCAAGTCATGTCACATGATTATTAATCATTATGCTAAGTCTAATTAGGATCATACCTGGTGCTTACATGGTAGAGTAGCATCGTGCATGGTATAATGGTGTTGGAGGATTCATAGCGTTAGGTACTTAGAATATTTTTCTTACCAATGTAACAACATGGGAAGAGTAACAACATCAGGAGTAATAGCACCAAACACTTAGAAAAATTATAAGCTTTGGAGGAGTAACAACGTTAAGAGTAACAACATCTGGAGTAACAACACTGAAGGAGTAACAACACCGAACACTTAGAAAAAATTTCAGCTTTGGAAGAGTAACAAAATCAAGATTAACAACACCGAAGGAGCAATAACACTGAACAATTCGAAAAAATTTCAGCTTCGAAGGACTAACAACACCGAACACTTAGAAAAAAATTTCTCCTCGGCAGCATAATTTAGGAAAAATCTTCATGCACTTGTGGAAGTACCTGCAAAAAAAGACTAGTAACAAAATGTTCCCTCGGCACATAATTTAGGAAAAATTTCTTGCACTTGTGAAAAAGTAGACCTACAACAACAAAAACTAGTACAAAATGTATATATATTTATATATATATATATATATATATATATATTATATATTTATTTTAATGTGCGGATGCAGAGGAGGTATCCTCTGCACCAACAACCTTCAATCCATATTTTTCAAAGAGATGTATGATGAAGGCTTCTCTGGAGGCTGGGCGGTGGTAGAGTCTAAGTCAATGTCCATTTACAATAAAAGAAACATTTTAACCGTCGATTTTGACCAATCTAACAGTCCCATTGTCAAATACCGAATCAACCTCATATGGTCTCAACCATCCCAAGTGAAGCTTTCCTTTAAAATCCTTAAAATGGGAATCATACAGTAATGCCCAATCCGCTTTAAGAAACACCTTATTTTTAATAAATTTATCTTGCCACTTTGCTCTCTGCTGCTATATGGCAGTAGTCCTCTAGACAACCATTAAACGAATTTCATCAAGCTCATTTAGTTGTTCCAGCTAGTGTTTTTGGGCTTCTGAGAGGTCCAATCCTACTTTCAAAGCTGTTCTGAGCATACTGTTTTCCAATTCCACTAGGAACAATGGGGATTTTCCATAGAAGATTTCAAATGGCAAAAATCCTGTTGTGTTCCGCCATGTTGTTCTGTTTTCCCAAAGAACTTCAAGAAGTTTTTTAGCCCAATCCCGACAATGATTTTCCATGGTATTGGTGAGAATGTTTTCCAATACTTTGTTTCTACTCTCCACTTGATCGTTCACCTGAGGATGATATGGGGTTTTTATCCTATGCTTGATCCCATATTTCTCCATAGTATTTGCCATCATGTGTGACTTGAACTACGCTCCTCCATCTGAAACTATCTCTCAAGGAGCACCATATCTAGCAAACATTTCTTCAAACAAAAAGTCTGAGACAACCTGCTTTGTTGCTTTCTCTACAACCTTGGCTTCTACCCACTTCGTTACATAACCTGTGTAGACTAAAATGTGGACTTTCTGATCTGAAGGTGGGTTAAATGGACCTACAAAATCAATAGCCCATCTCTCGAAAGACTCAAGAACTACTTGTGGCTATAATGGAATTTCATCTGAATGACCAGGCTGAACCATCCATTGATAGCTATCACATCTTCAAACATAGTTCCGTGCATCGTTGAATATAGAGGACCAATAATATCCCATCTGTAACACCTTGTGGCTGGTTTATTTGTCCACAAAATTCCCCCCACAAGGGCCATCATGAGAAGCTGATGTCACTTTATGCTACACAACGACAAATCTGCTGATCACCCCCTGTATAAAAGAGGTATCCCACTATCCATGAGTAATGGGCACTATGATGAATGATCCTCCGATGTTCCCTGTATGACAAATGTTGCACTACTTTTCTTGTAGCCAAATAGTTAGCAATGTCTGCGTACCAAGGGGTATTAGTAGAAATTGCAAACAAATGTTCATTCAAAAAGCTATTTTCTACATTTTCTCCTTGATTATTAGCATTTAATCTAGACAGAAAATCAGCAACTACATTATCTTTGCCTGGTTTATCTATAATGGTGATATCAAATTCTTGAAGTAATAGTAACCACCTTGTTATACACCCAGGAGTTATAGGTTTATTCATCAAATACCTAATTGATGCATGATCAGTGTGTACAAAAGTAGGATACCCAGTAATCTAATGTCGAAATTTATTAACAACATAGATAACAACTAGGAACTCCTTTTCTATTACCATATAGTTTGGCTCAGTAGATATTAGATTCTTTTTGACATAGTAGACTGTGTATGCCTTCTTATATTCTTGTTTTACCAACACTGCTCGTACAGTTGTTTGAGAGGCATATGTATGGATATGAAATGGAAGTTTCCAGTTACGACCACACAAGATAGGAGCTCGACAGATAAGTTCTTTGATTTTCTCAAAATCCACCCTACAATCATCTGTCCATAAAAATTCTGCATCCTTAGTTAATAGCTGAAAAAGTGGGAATGCTATCTTGGAAAAAATTTCTAAAAATTCCTATACTAACCAGTGCAACCAATGAAACTATGTACTTGATTCAGTGTCTTGGGTAGAGGAAAATGCATAATTACCTTTACCTTGGAAGGATCAACTTGTATTCCAGCAGCTGAAAGCAAATTTCCTAGCACTACTCCCTCTTCTCTCATCATATGACATTTTGTTGTACTCAGAGAAACATGCATTTGTTTACTCCTTTTAAGAATTTTCTCCAAGTTTTCCAACCCTTCTTCAAATGACCCTTCGTATGGCGTGAAATCATCCATATAAATTTCAACACTATCATCGAGTAAATCGAAAAAAATCCCTAGTATTTCCCTTTGAAAGGTAGCAGGCGCATTACAAAGACCAAACAGAAGGAATCGGTAAGTGAATGTTCCCCAAGGGCATGTTAAGGTGGTTTTTTCCTGATCCTTAGGATCTATTTGGATTTTGTTATACCCGCTAAACCCATCTAGGAAAGAGAAAAACTTCTTCCTGGCCAAGGTATCAAGGACTTGGTCATTAAATGGCAGAGGGAAATGATCTTTCAAGGTTGCTTTATTAATCTCCCTACAGTCTACACAAATCCGCCATTTACCATTCTTTTTAGGAACGATGACCAATGGGGATACCCACTGACTGTTCGAGATTGGGTAAAAATCCTACATCGAATAACTTTTGAACCTCTTCTTTGACAATGTTTTTCAAGGCAAGGTTCATTCTTCTTTGAGGTTGTCTCATGGGACAACAATCTTCTTTAATATAAATGTGATGAGTACACAAATCGGGAGGGATACCTTTCATATTGGTATAATCCTAGGCGAAAGATTCTTTTTGTTCCTGAAGGATCTTCATGAGCTTTCAGTCTAGGCTGGTGAAACATTCAGGTTGATATTCAGTGTCTTCCATGGCTCAATCTCTACCGGTATGCTGTCAGATAATGTTGTTACAGGAATATGTTCATTTCTTATTTCTAATATGATAGTTTCCTGTGTTTCACAGCTCATGATAGATCCCAAAAACTGCCAAGTTGGATCCAGAACAACATGAGGCATGCTAATCAAAGTGTTGATAGTGTCATCCTCTGTCTTGTTCTTAAAGCAGAGGGATTGCCCCATGGTAAAGACTAGATGGAGTTTAGTTTCTATCCATCCAAAGATAGAGAGTTATGTTTTAGCTTCTCTATGAACTTGGTTCTGCAGGGGGATAGAGAATAAGCTTTTTCACATTTTCCCCATTAGAAATTATCATTTTTCTTGACTGACACCCAATATAGGCGTCAGCAGTTGCAAGCCAAGGCCATCCTAAAATAAGGGGGTGACCACTAGCTGGGGACTGTGTATGCAGGACTAGGAGATCAACGGGATAGCACCAATAATCCACTGAGATTGTTATGTCCTCTAGTTTCCCTATCGATCTAATTGTAGATCTATTAGCTAGCTCCAATACTATAGGGGTAGGCTTAAGATCATGCAATCCCAGCGTAAGCATGGTTTCAGAGGTAATTACATTAATTAGCACACCTAAATCTACCAGTACATTTGGAATATCTACCCCATTAATATGGACTGTTAGAATTAGGTTCCTAGGATCCCCATATTTTACAGGCATAGCGTTTCCCAGCATAATGAGATAATCTCCCCATAACATGAATTGTAAGTGGATCCTTTGCTTTCTTCCTATGTCTCTTGGAACAATATTCTCTGATTGTTTTATCATAAATAGGTACATCTTTCATGGCTTGAAGCAAGGGGATTTTCCAATAGATTCTGAAATTCTCCTAAAAGCTCAAATTTTAGTTGAGGGACCTGTTTACTCAAGGCTAATCTTTTTGGATAAGGAGGACCAGTTTGACAGGCCTCAGTAACAGTCAGATGAGAAGGATAATGTTCCACAGACTATTGGGTTGTCTCACCCCTTACTACTTGAGATTTTGGATTTTCATCATCAAGATGTTCAACAATAATGGGCGATGTCAAAGCATTTACTACCCAGCCATATCACATATTCATCTTATTAAATGATGTGGTAGAAATGTTATACAAAGGAAGGTTGAGGGTGTCCGCTTGTTGAGTGCCCTTATCGTTTGGATTTGGTTTTTGTTGAATGGGAAGTTGAGGTCGGAGAGGAGGATTATTGGAGGGAACATTAGAGGGCAGTTGTAACTATTGCTGCTATGTAGGTTGAGGAAATTGAGTGATCGGGGGAGAAGGGCTACATCAGTTTTGAGACCATAAAGAACTTGAGTTAGCTTGAGGGTACCATGGTTGCCAAGGTGGATATTCATAACAATGGGGCCAAAAAGGAACTGACTAAGGATTCATATTATAATATTGAAAAGGATCCTGAGACATACCTGGATTTAATCCTAATGAACGTGGCTTCCATGGTTTCTTATACCCCATAAAGCATAACTAATATGGTTCTTCATTCATCTCTTGAAATAATTCCTTTAGTTCTGGAAGAGATGGAAATGCACTGGTGGAATGATTATCTTCACAAATAGCACATGTCTCTATAGTTTCTAGTGGACACTCCTTCAGTGGATGTTTCTTTCTACACTGAGGGCAGAAAATAGCCATGGCTCTTTCCAACTCCATCTGTTTTTTTTTTTCGTACAATGTATCCATTTCGGAAGATAATGTGCTTAGGATATCATTTTTCAAATTATCCAGCAGGTTTCCAATTTCTTCTTTTGTGATTCCCCCGCTTGATGCTTTGAAGGTCTGGACTCCCTGTCTATTCCTTGTAGCTCCCCTTGAACATTGAATATAGAGCTCACAGATGGTTTCAAAATCTTCTTTAGATATATCCCCTTTACCTACTATGTTTAACAGCTCCAAGGATTCTTTCGTCAGGGCCCAGAGAAAAATAATTTTCAAGATATCCTTATCCAAGTCATTGTGGCCAGACCTCTAGAGAGTGTACTTAAAACGATCCACACGGTCCACCATATTTTTGTCCTCCTTCTACATGAATTTAAATATTTCTTCCTCAATGTCTCGGGATTTACAGTAATCCTGATATTTTTCTAGGAAGGTCTTCTTCATGTCATCCCAAGTAGAGATGGATTTTCCTCCTAGACCCATAAACCATCGCAACAATGTCCCTTTCAATGTAGTAGGAAAAAATTTCAACTTTTGAGCATCATTGATATAGTCATACCCTCTGCAAACAATATCAAACTCAAATAGGAAAGTGTTTGGATCTTCCGTGGAAATCCCATGGAAGTTTGGCAGTGCGGTCAGTGTAATAGGCTCCATTAGTGCATCAACCCTAATATCCCCAATTGGGAATTTGATTGAAGATGTTAGGGGTGCCATGAATACTTTCCAATACTGACTTGGGATTCCAATAGGTTCTTTCTGTGTAACAATTGATGGTTGTGGAAGTTTAACAACATTCCCCTGATCGCGAGGTGAAGAAAATCCTCTAAAGTCTCCTTCTTCAATCCTTGGGTGGACCTCTTCTTCTAACCCTTTGCTGGCCACTTCCTCCCTGTCTAATACTAAGGGAGGCATTTCTGATCCCTCTGATGCCCTGCTTCCTGCTTCTTCTCTAGCTGTTGAAAGGGATACTTCCACTTTTGGGGGTTGTATAGGTTGTTCCACATAATGCCCCTCGTATTTTGTGTGAACTTTCACCCTAGCAACAACTCGCGAAGAGGCTTCTGATGCAGCTTTTGCAATAATATCCTAGATATAGGTATTTCTCGCCAAATCCTTCCTTCCTTGCCTTTGGGATCCTCCTCTTCGCCTTTTATTAGAGCCCTTGTTCATACATTTATTGAAAAGAAAACATTAAAACTTACATAGCTCAAGACCTGGAGTTGGGTACAAAAAAAACTTTCCCTCCCTAGGATGAGAGAGAGGATCTTCAAAATCAAAACAAACAAAATGCAGGAAAATTCTAAGCTCAGGACCTGGAGCAGGGTGAAAGATTCTTTCCCTCCCCAGGACGAGAGGGTGGCCCCTATAAAATAAAAAAGGGCGAGAAAATATAGATGAAAAACAACAGGAAACAAAAAATAAAAAATAACTACGCTCAGGACCTGGAGCAGAGTGGAAAGCCCATTCTCTCCCCAAGACAAGAGATTGATTCCAAGATCAATTTCGGTTATGTTCTTGCACCTTGATAGCCTCCCCGAATGTTGGTGTCTGAGTGTGAATGTTGGGGTTGTTTGTTATTGCAAGGATATCATTCACTATATATGTAGGGGCAGATTGATAATCCAGTAATTTATTAGGAGTTCGATAATTAATTAACATGCAATCTAAAATAATAAATGAACAGTCGTAGCATAATGATTCACAACATCACACTAACTATCACAACAAAAAGGGAAATAAAATACATAACTAAAACAATACACACATAAGAACACATGCAAAACACCTGATCAGGAGAGTGGGCCCAATGCCCTGGTCAGGGTTGTTATTAACTCACAGATTCGTGAAGGAAATCAGAAAACTAGAGATTGCATTAATATCAAAAGTAACTGTTACAAAACTCATAGATTTCTCACTAACTCAACTCCTAGCTACAAATCCCCTTTTATACAGTTACATCCAAACACCATGGAGGTTGTTTGCCTAAAATTACATGATAGTTGTAATAGAAAAACTGAATCAAAAGATAGACAAAAGTAGATCTGCGACAGTTGCATTGTAACAATTGCAGGTTAACAATAGTGCCTCCATCTTTGGTAATGAATCTTGACCCTGTGGTTCCAAACCTACGCAACCAACGAGATTAACATCCAATCGGTGATGATTCCTCAGACTTAAACATAAATGACTAAATAACTTTTGAAACATGACAAGGGTTATACCTGTAGGTCTTTTAGGCACAAAATAGCTGGTATGAAAGTATAATTAGCAAGAAAAAAAGGTAAAGGGATAAGTAAAACAAAGCAATTTTGGCCCCAAACACTAAGACTGGATTCATCATGCTTGCTAGGATGTTTAGTTGTGCACACATCATATTGCTCACTTCTAATTGTGTCAAGAATAGAGAGTATGCACAATGACATTTAGTGACATGTGGGTGTCTATTTTACTCAATGATATGCTTTATTTTTTAACCCATTCCAATCCTGCCACAATGAAATTAAGAGAGACAAGTACACAAGAAGGACTATCAATAAATGAAATTAGGGACTTTAGAATGAAACTCAAATTGTACCTGAATGTAACGATAAGTATTTGCAGTTGTCTAGTCACCGATGAGAATCGAATCACATAGTGACAATTTCCTTACATTATGCGAATTTGGTTGCACCTGCACTAATCCTCTATAGTTGTTCCTTTACTTGCCTATATGAATAATTTTAGAAAAAATCCTACTCCTACAATTCTTCCCTATATGGATCATCTTTATGCCCACTATTGATAGTTATTTTTCAAGGAAACATAATACTACTCTCCAATTGCATCATTTCCTTTAAAAACAATGCTTGTGTATTTCCAGGTGATTGTTGAACTAGTCTCTACTTAGGTCCACAAAATCCTTGATTTGTCTCCATTGCAAAAACCTCTTTTCATAATAAAATTAAAAATCCCATGTCTACATTCCTCGTCCCTGACATATTAATTCTTTACAGTGGAATACTTTATCATTTCTCCCTCGGTGCAATAGAGATCCACTACTATGGCATGGAGATGATTGGTATCATAAAATGGTGTAGTGCATCCTTCAATATATGTCACAAAAATCCTCTCACCTCACATAATTCCTCTCATCTACAACAATAAGAGTCCTCTCAAACTGCCTAGTCTCCATCTCATTCATCCTGAAATAAGTGGATATTTACATGGGTGACAAAATGTAGGCTTAGGGATTTAATAGAAGGAGCTATCACTAAAAAAAATACAATCTAGCATAATAGTTATAAGAAGGAGGAAAAACCGTACCAAGCTACTTCCTAACTAGATCAAGATACTCCTGAATTACCTCTTATAATGAACAAAAGATAACCTCAACTACCTATAGAGTCTACCTATGCATTGTAGCAATGAAAACATTGTAAAAAACAACATCTACAACAACGTTGGTCAATCTCTTCTTCTAGTCAAGGGCATACACAACTTTTTAAAAGTATCAAGCAGGTCAGGGTCCACCTCATCCAAACTCTTCTTCTTCTTATACTCTCTCTGTTTAGGTTCAGAATAATAGCAAAGGTTTTGGAAATTGATGGGTGGGTAAAAGTTATCAGACCATTTGGGTTCTTCCATTTTTAATCATTGTCTGTAAGCATTGAGTCTAAATTACAAAAGCCATTCAGGTTCCTTCTTTTTAGTTGAAATTAACCTAAGCTTTGGAGAGTTGTAAGGTTTAATGGATCTAAGTATATTCTACCTTCAAATATAGTAACATGGTTTAAAATTGTAGGCATTGAGATCAGAATATAAGGACGAAACATCAAAGATTTTACATTCATGATTACAAGAAATTTTAATTTCATGTAACAAAGTTTGATGAAGCTCTAGTATTTGCATCCTACTAGAAAATTTGCTTTTATCACTCGAGTCCTTACACAAAAAATCAACCACTCAAAAAAGGTGAAAAGAAAAAATAAAATTTCATGCATTCTAACCCTAGAAAAGTTAGGGAGGAGCGAATTGATATGTACAATAAGGACATGAAAAATGCTTACTTGTCTATTGTCTTTTGATGAATTGTTGGCAGCAATCAAGATCTGCATTATCATAATCATTAAACCCTTTGTACAATAAGGACTTGCAAAATGCTTACTTGTGCATTTTCTTTTGATGAATTGTTGGCGCAATCAAGATCTACATTATCATAATCATTAAACCCTCAACTCTATATGAAATTTATGCTTTGATTATATAAACTCTCGAAATTGCTTACCCATAAGAACAAAAATCATCTTTATTAAAAAGGAAGAACTCTCCAAAGTCCAAATTCATACCAATGTACAAATGGCTAAAATATCCACGCCCAATAACCTTCCCTTCCTCCATCTAATCAATGATGCTTTGCTAAGGTATTTCCCATGTAAACTCCATCTGGGGTTCGAATCCCATGAAATCCATAGGTCACATTGATGGTCTTCCTTCTTCTCACATTTCTAGGCAGATATCAACAAGGCAGAGAAAAACACAGTGCAAGAATATGATGTTGTAATCTGTGAATATTTTATTTGAACCCAACGCTAAACTGGAAATGAAAAAGAAAACAAATATTTATAATGGAAAAATAAAAAAAATATTTATAATCTAAAATAAAATATATAAATTGCATTGGGTTAAATGATTTATTTTATTAAGAATTTGTTATTTTTGAGATAGATGAAAAACAAGAAGAAAAAGTTAAAAAAGGATATTGGGGTGACTGTAAACATTTAAATATGGCTTGAATAAATAATAAAAAGTTAAATTAATAAAAATAATAAAATTCAATTTGTTATCTTTTGATGTTGTTATTAACTTGTGAATAGGCTTTGTTACAATACCATGGGCTAATACCATGGCTTATCAACACTACAAGTCCAAAAGCCATAACTTATTTCCCAACCAAAATATTTTATAACAATATGACGATATTTTTTACCATGGATATTCACCCCGACATTACTGTAGATAATATTAACTTGTAAAAAATAGTCTTTGTTACAATACCATGGGTCAATACCATGGATTATCAATACCACATGCCCAAAAAACATAAATTATTTCACAATCAAAATATTTTATAACAATATGACAATAGATATTAACCCTTACTTTACCATGGATATTAACTTTTAAATTGGCTTTGTTACCATGGGCTAATACCATGGCTTATCAATACCACATGCCAAAAAATCATAACTTATTTCATAGTAAAAATATTTTATTTTAATTTAATTTTACAACATTTTGCTAATTGAATCTAAAAGGCAAAATGTTACAATTTGAGATATATCTAAACCCTATCCTTACGACTACTAAAAATATTCCCTTACAAATTAAAGAAAGGTTTTAATAAAAATAAGCTAAGATGGATCTATGTTGTTCTATATAATATATATATATATTATATATATATATTATATATATATATATATATATATAATATATATATACCGGCATAGATCTATCGATCGAAGGGATGAGAGCAAGCAAATTGCCTAATTGCAATAGATTAAGTATAGTGCATGATTTTTTAAAGTTTTTCATTATTTTATTTTCTTTGACATGATTGATCCAAAATATAGGTTTAATGTTTTACAACCAATGCAGTTTTTTTAATCTAGATAATTTCTTAAACACAATACAATGTGATCAAATTTAAGAGAGAGTTGGGGAGGGGTGGAGAGATGGATGGAGATAGTGAAAAAGTTGAGGGAAAAGAGAGAGTGAGGTGGGAGAGAGGGAGCGAGAGGAAGGAAGAGAGAGGGGAGCACGAGAGAGAGAGATGGTGTTGGAGTGGGAGAGAGAGTGAGGAAAGAACAAAGACATAGAGAGATAGAGGTGGAGATAGAGAGGAGTGAGAAGGGAGAGATGGAGAGAGGGAAGAGAAAGAAGAAGAGAAGATAGAGATAGGGAGAGAAGGGGAAGGGAGAGAGATGGAGACATAGAGATGGGGAAGGATGGGAAGGGGGGAGATAGTGCTAGAGTTTGAAGGAAGAGAGAGGGGGGAGAGTGATTTGGGGGGGAGAGATAGATGGAGGTGGGAGATAAGGGATAGAGAGGAAGGAAGATAGAGATGGTATTGGAGGGGGCAGGAGAGGGAGGAACAAGAAAAAAATAGAGGGAGAAAGGTGGGGAGAGAGAGGGGGTGACAAGGGAGCCATGGAGAGAGAGAGAGGGAGAGAGAAGTGTGGGAGGGAATAGAGAGAAGGGTATAGATAGAGAGAGAGAGAAGGGGAAGAGACAGATAGATAAAGAAGGGGAAGAGATGGAGAGAGAGTGTTTGTATGTTTGGGGGGTGAGATAGAGAGAGGGAATAACAAAGACACACACACACACACACACACACACACACACACACATATAACCAACCTAGATCCATATTAACCCAATAACTATCAAGTGCCGAGAGGGATCCAGTCTCCCGAGGTGCAAACATTTCCTCGAGTTTTTCACTAGAAAAAAAAAAGTTTTCACCTTGAGAGATTGGATCCTTCTCGACGCTTGATAGATCTGAGGTTAAGATGGATCTAGGCTGGTTAATATGAAATTAAAGTAGTTTTTATTTGATATTATATTCTTAAAGTTTAAAATTTCTCTTTAAATTAATTTCAAAATGGAACTAGATCTAATTAGATTGAATGAATATATTTTTAAAAAATACATAAAATATTTTTTTTATTTTAAAAATATATATTTTCAAAATTACAAATTATTAGAGATAAATAATGCAAAGTTGGCTCACCCATACACCATGTGAGGATGAAGAAGTGTTTAAGGAAGGATAACCTTTCAACCAATATTTAACAACCTTTCTTTTTTTTTGCTTAAGCAAGAGATGAACCTTCTATTTGTTTAAACCAATCATAATTTACAACGTGTCCATGATTCCTCCAGCAGAGTGGAAAAATTCGGACAAGAAAGAGGACCTAAAAAATATAAGTCCATCAAACTCAACAAGTACATTCGTAACACTTTTGAGAATCAACAAAAACAAGCATCGGGAATCGCAGGAAGCATGAACCCACCCCCCGAAAACCCTTGCTAGCAAACCCTTAAAAGGTCACTTCATCACTGCCGTTCATTCACTTTTTTAATCCGATGATGGAGAAGAATTTCGATCCATAAAGTAGCCGGAAGATTAATCCCCCGATCCCACAAAACCACCCTCTTCATCCCGATCGTTGATCGGGCCTACAGAGATCGGACGATGGCGCTGACCATCGCACGCCTGAAATAACCAGAGGTTAATGTGAAATGAGGGTGGTATTCACTGCCGTCCCTCATCCACGTGTTAAAAGGTGAATGGAATCGCTGCCCCGACTACAAAACCACCTCCGGCTTGAAAGCAGTGCAATCACACCGAAACCATTCGAGAGGCGGTTTTAACTCCCACTCCTAGAAAAAATGGGGGATAGAGCTGCTAGAACAAGGCCAACGATCAATCTTCTACGCCATGCTCCTGACAGTTAGAACCAGACGTCCTCCTTTGGGGATTTTCCTTATTTCTCCCTTCGTCTTTACCGAGACAGCCTCTGGAGTGTTGACTTCCCTAGTCCTGTCTGACCAAAAATGGAGATTCTGGAACACTCTACTCATTGCCTGTCATTTTCCTTATTGATGTACTGATACCCTTGTTTGTCTTCTTCTACCTGGTTATGGCATAGTTCTTTAAGGCCGTTCTGAGGCATTGCCATCCAACTCATCGAAGCTTTGCTATCTTTGCAAGTGACCCCTTGGTTGGATAGAATGTCAGCCAACTTGTTAGCCTTTCTATGTACATGGTAGAATTCAAGTGTGTGTTGTTCCTGCAGATGATCCTAAATCTTATGGAGCACCCTTAGTAACCTCCAGTGTTTTGTAGCTTTTTCTGGCCCTGATCCGTGACTAATTTTCTTGGCTGCGTTGATGACCAGCTCTAAGTCCACCTCTATTATCACATTTTGGCAATTGTCCTGTTTTAGAATTTCTATGCATTGCTCCAGTGCCATTAGTTTTGCCATATTGTTGGTGGATTTTCCTAAATGACAATGGAAAAGGGAGATTATGTTTCCATGTTCATTTCGAAGAACTCCTCCAAAGCTGGCCATTCCCGGGTTATCTTTTGATGCTCCATCGATTTTATATTTCAGAAAACCTTCCGTGGGGGGGGGGGGGGGAATCCAGAATTCTTTGGCCTTTTCCTTCATGCTTATTTTCCTGTCCAGTTCTTGTGGAATGAGCCCCTGCAAGTTTAACTGTTTGAGTATTCTCACTTCTGTTTTGGAGGGAGGATTTTTGGGTAGATCTCTAACTGTTGTGCTTACTGTCTCTTTTAACTGTTTTAGGATCTGGTCTAGTAGGCGAGGAAAGGTGTTCTTCTCTTCTTTGAAGATTCTTTTTTTCCTCTCTTTCCACACATTCCATAGTATGAAACTTGGTAGGAGAGTCCAGGCTGAGTTGAGAAGTTCATTATTCGAACCATAATTTCTCCAACCATGTAGGGTGTTAGTGATACTTTCTTTGTCTCTGTCAGATTGATTGAAGATGTTGGCAAAGAAATGCCATAACCTGGAAGTGAAAATGCAACTATTGAGATGATGTTCTATAGTCTCCTCTTGTTCTCCACAGAGTTAGCATCTAGAGGGCCCCAGAATACCCCTTTTTCTAATATTGTCCCAGGTTAGTATTTTCCTGTGGTGAACCAACCACAAAAAGAGTTTGATCTTTGTCTTGCTTTTGCTTCTCCATAGTTTCTGCCAAATTTTGATCGCACCTTGGAGTTCCAGCCCTAGGAGAATATCTTTAGCTTCCTTGATCTTGAAGTTGCCCTCTTTGTTGTTACCCCATCTTAGTTGATCTTGCCATTCTGTGATAAGAATCATCCTCTGATATATCATCTTTTTTAGGGTCTCTACTTGGCCATTGAGGGTGTTGTCCTCTTTGCCATCTATCTTCTTCCATATTCTCCATTTCCCTGTGTTGTGAGCATTGTCCCAAAAGTCTTTTACCTTTACGATACCTTGGTTGTCTGTTTCTTGTTTGAGGCCAAAAAATTCTTCTTTCAAGAGAATTAGTTCTTGTTGCCATTTATCCTCCCAGAATAGTGCCTGATCTCCATCCCTGATTTCCTAGAAACTATTTTTTCTGAACCACCTCTTTGTTTTCCTAGGCCTTATTCCATATGGGAGAGCCCTTCAGATTCCCTGACATTCTTATTAGCTTGGAATAGTGCCAAGAGCTGGCATATTTTTCCTTCCAAATGCTTGCCCATTGAGCCTTGGGATCCTTTACCCACCACCACCAAAGCTTGGCCCCAAGAGCCTTGTTGAGAATCTCTAGATCATCCAATCCTAGACCTCCTTGGTTCTTAGGTTTATAAATCTTTTCCCATGACACTAAAGCCTATTTTTTCCTTGTTTCCTCCTTGCCCCAAATAAATTCTCTTTGAATAGTGCTAAATTGCTGTAAGTCTCCTTTTGGCACTGGGAGAACTGAAAGCATAAAGATTGGGATAGCTTGGAGCACTGCCTTTGTAAGGACTAGTCTATTAGCCAGATTTAAAGACCTGTATGTTCATTTTTTGACCTTATCTTACATCTTGATTTTTAATGGTTCCCATATGATCTTGTGTAAAGGTTTGGCCGTTAGTGGCACTCCCAAATACTTAGAGGGGAGGGACTCTCTTTGAAAGCCAAGAATTCTGGAAACATTTCTCTGAATGGCAATGTGAGTGTTAAAGAATTTTTTTTTTGATTTGGTAAGATTGACCTCCATACTTGTAGCCAAGGCAAAGCCATTTAAAATTTGTTTGTAAGCCAACACTTCCTTGACTGTGGGAATGCCCTGTAACAAGGTATCATCTACAAACTGTTGATGGGTCAGGAATTGAACATTCTCTGATAATTGGAGTCCTCGAATTTTGTTGATTGCCTTGGCATGCTTAATGGACCGCCCCAACCCTTCCATCATGAGGATGAAAAGAAAAGGAGAGAGTGGATCCCCTTGTCTGAGTCCTCTAGAAGGAAGAAAAAGTTCAGAGGGTGAGCCATTGACTAAAATTGAAAAACTGGAGGAAGTCACCAGGGCCATAACCCATCTGCTCCAATTATGATCAAAACCATATGCGCTGAGCATTTTCTTGATATATGTCTAGTTTAATTTATCATATGATTTGGATATGTCCAGTTGCATTATCATGCACGCTTTCCTTTTGCTGGTTAGCGAGTGAACTACTTCATGTGCTTGAATGATGTTATCTAGAATTTGTCTACCTTCGACGTACCCAGATTGTTCCTTTGAAAATAGTGTGGGTAAAGGTTTGAGTCTATTGGCCACTACCTTGGAGATTATCTTGTATACTAAATTGCATAAGGCTATGGGCTTGTATCCCTCTGGCGTTAGAGCATTATCCTGCTTTGGAATTAAGGCAATTAAGGAGGTGTTGAGAGCTTTCAAAATGGTCTTGTTCAGCCTAGAATCTTCCACTACCTTTACAATGTCCTGTTTGACAATGTTCCAACAAATTTTAAAGAAATCTAGGTTGAATCCATCCGGACCTGGAGCTTTACCATTTTGCATCTCCTTAAGAACCTCACTGACCTCGCTTTCAGTTACCGGTCTGTTTAGGTTACTGTTATCCTCTTTGGAAATCAGCTTGCAAATGTGTTTAGTGAAGTCTTTGATGAAAGGTTCCCTTTGTAAGGAGTTTTCCCGGGCAATACTTCGGAAATGTCTTACTAGCACAGCTTCTATATCCACATGGGATTGGTGATTCTACCTGTCCTCATCCTTGATCAAAGATATCCTGTTATGAGTCCTATTGGCTATTGTGGATCTGTGGAAAAATCTAGTGTTGCGCTCTCCTTCCTTTAGCCATTGAACTCTAGATTTTTGTTTCCAAAAAATTTCCTCTTGTCTACACAACCCTTCCCATTCTTGATGATGCTTCTCTACCTGATTATTTTTTTCCTTATCAAATCCTTCCTTGATTAAAGCTTCGTTGAGATTCTGGATTTTTTTTTCAACCGCTTTCTTTCTTGAAAAAAAGTTTCCAAATTCATTCTTGTTCCAGTCTTTTAGCCTTATCTTAATGTGCTTTAATCTTTTGTGCAGCATGAACAGTAAGGATCCTTGAATCTGCAAATCTTCCATCCACCATTTTTCAATGTTACTGCAAAAATTTGGGTGTGAGAGCTAGATATTTTCAAATCTGAAAGGTTGGTTTCTTGGGGTGCCTATGCCTTTGATCTCCATTTGAACCGGTCAGTGATCTGAGCCTCAAAAAGGTAGAATTTATACCATTATTTCCTTGTCTAAAAGTATGAGATCCTCAAAGATCATGAATCTATCTAACTTGGAGGCGACCTGGGAGTGCCCTCCTCTTTTATTGTTCCAAGTGTAGAAGCCATTGTTTGTTTCAATGTCGATAAGTTTCATGTCTTTTGAAAAGATTTGGAAGGTTGAGGAATATTTATTGAGAGCTCTAGTGGCCCCCTTTTTCTCCGAGAGAGATCTGATCATGTTGAAGTCTCCTCCTATGACCCAAGGTGACCCTTGATGCCTGGCCCCGGAGATCCACCAAGGAGGTTAAAAACCGAATTTTGTCTTCTAACCTTTGGGGGCCATAAACATTCGTTACTAGGTAAGTGTTCCTTTCTCCCACAGGTTGTATGACCACCGATAAATAATTCCTTGTTGCCTACTCATCAATTATTCCAATCTTTTTGATATTCTAGAGAGTGAGGATTCCTCCTGCTGTGTTTTCAGCTTTAACTTCTAGAAACTCAAATCTGTTGAGCCATTTACTATGTATTTGTCTCAACTTTTGAATACAGCATTCCGTTTCTTGGACAAAAATTATGTCCAGGGCTGCTTGTTGCATTATGTTATTCAACAATCTCTGTTTCCTCTTACTGCCTAGAACTCTAATATTCCAAGTTGTAAATTTCATGATTAAAGATTGGTAAAGGAGTAATTGGTTAGATCTTTCATCTTACCTGAGTCTACCATGAGCTTTCCACATTCCATCAGCAGCTCGTTTTGCTTTTTCCGGCCTCTTTTTTTCCCTGGGTTTCTCAAAGCTAGCCCTAGAGTAGTTTTGACTGCTTTTCCCCCTTCTTTTCTCTGTCTTTCAGTGTTTCTTCCTTCACTCATCCTGTTTCCTTATCGTTCTTCATTTTCCTGTGTGTGGTTGTTTTATGCTCCCTTATCCTTCTTCTCATTATCTTCCTTTATTACTTGATCTTCTTTCTTCATCCTCTTCGAGAACCTGGAACTAATTCTGACTAGCCTTTTGTCCTCCCGCTTGGTGTTGTTTTGGCCCCTTTTTGCCACTCTTTCCTTTAGGAACAACTTTGTGAAAAATGTCTGCATCTTTCGTTGTTTTAGTATTTCCTTTGATTTCTGCCTTAGTGAGAGGGTAGTCTCTTATAAGGTGCCCGTGTTCATGGCATTTACGGCATCTAAATGGAATATGTTTGTAGTCTACTGTCTGCACCCATTCCTCATTGTAGACCTCCAAGATGACTTCATCCGGGAGAGCTCCAGAAAGATCCATCTCCACACAGATCCTAGCAAAGGATGTATATTTTCCCCTCCTTGTGGCTTCAACAGCTTTGACGAACCTTCCTAATTTATTGCCTATGGTAGCCAACGATTCTATTTGCCAATAATCAAGAGGTAAAGAATAAAGTCTTACCCAAACCGAGACTGAAGTGAAAGTTTCCCTCTCCGGAACGAAATTCATGATCCATGGCCTCATGTAGAGCCCTGCTGCTGCATAAAAGTAGGGCTCGCCTTCGAACACTCTGTCTTTATCCTCAATATTGATGAAAACTACAGTGAAGAAACCCTTGGACCCCAGGTGAAGATCAATGCTTCCTTTAGGTTTCCAGGGGTATCTGATCCAAGTTTGCAATGATTTTTCAGTGGGCCATAACCCCATGAATTTTCATATGATTGCGTAAGTCTACATGTGCTCCCTGTGCGCCTGCAGCTCTGGATTATTTAATATCACTCTAGGAGTGATTTCAGCCTTGGATTTGCACAGTCCCTTCTGTTTTTTGTCTTTTGTTCCCTGTTCTCTGTTAGTTTCCTCTTTGTCTTTTGTGCTTTGCTTCTCCTTCGAAGTGGAACCACCATTTTCCTCTTCCCTGTTACTCCTTTCTTTCTCATTGTTACCTCTGCCTTTATCCGAGGGCTTCTTGTGTTTGCTGACCAATGCCTCCTTGAAGGAAGGAGAAGATTTCCCTTCTCTTTGCCCATCCATGGGGAGAAACCCTAAGACAACCGAAGCTCTAGTCGCTTTCTCTGCGCTCCAATCTTCCCTGTTCGCTTACTCGAATCCGTCACTTGTTTAACAACCTTTCAATCCCCTATCACTTGTAAGTTTATATTTCTTTCAATCCCCTATCACTTGTCAGTTTAGATTGCTTGACACAATTAAGATGACTAACATAAAAAATGATTTATATTATTGTAGTACTTGTTAGGTAGTTGTATTTTAGTTCTTAGACTAAATTAGTCATTCAAGTTAGTCATTTTTAGTTGTATTACTTATTAGCTAGTCACATATTTTAACCACGACTAAATTAGTGACTTATGTTAGTCGTTTTTAGTTCGGTCACTTAAGATTTCTTATTTTTGGTAGTATTTCACTTGGAAAAGTTGTGGTGACTAACATTGTTAGTCACCTAGTCACTAATTTCTCATTTTCTACTAGTGATATTAGGAAAGAGCATGGTGCACCAATCATAGACTATTGATGTGAGTCATTCCAATGCCAAAACATTGTTGGTTGAGAGGCTTGTTGCAAGGAAGTTGATGCAAACACCCTAGCAATTGTGAAAATAAAAATATTTATTGCGAGATTGCTTATGATTCCAATGGGTATCTATGATCCTACTTTCTATGTTTTGGGTATACAATATATTTTTATGTCATCATCAATGTTAAGGCCTTTGTTTGCTTTTCCTTTTAGGTTTACTGCTTCTCCTCATCTAGATAAACTTGTAATGAAGTAGATATCCTCCACTTCAAATTGCAAAGGCATGGAATCAATCACAAAACATCCTTTCTCGGGGTCCTAGTAATTGATGAGCATTTTTAATAACTTCTTTTGGGCCAGCATATTCAACATCATAATGAACTTAAGCAATCTGTAATTTTTGAAGCCATTAATTGCCTCTTGGTCTCCTAAAACCAAGTTATTGACTTCCTTGATTTCTCTTTCATGCCAAAAATAGCCTTCCTCCCAAGATATACCAGATCAAATCATTAAATTTAAGTTTTAAAATTTGACTCTATGTGTATGCACCTTTTGTTATGGATAATAGCGTATACATGAAATGTTTCTTCTAGGAAGTTGTGTGTAGGGATTCCCATATGTACCCTAATAGAACCATGCGCAACCCCACTTTCAAAATGAAATTTTGATGGCTAATTTTCAATCAAAATCTCTAAAAATGGAATCAAATCGTAGAGAAACGAGTTTAGAATGGTTTGCGTTTCACGGATAATTTAGTTGGCTAGATCTTCTGAAATCAGCTGCTAAAGTTCAAAAAGGGATATGCCAAGGCCAATCAAGAGCATCTATTGAACAAGAGTGGCAAAAGATGTTATAACCCATGTGAGCTCGATATGGGTTTGGAGGTCCATTGGATCTAGGCAATCCCAACCATTGGGTCCATCACACACTATACCATCCATAAATTTCATGCATGCATAAAGCCTGGTGTAGATCTGATCTATTGGATCATGTCGTTATTAATCATTAGATCCATTGTGTCGTATATTGTCTATAAACTTCGAGCATGTTGTGAACACGATATGAATCTGAATTGTTGGATTCAAACTTTCTCTGTCATTGGATCCATCATGTGCACACCCACACTATAACCTCTTTGTATGTTGTGCACATGATATCAACCAGAGTTGTTGATATTGCTAGATCTGGAGATGAATCATGGCTGTTGATTTTTCATTCAATGTATGCGCCATTTTCTTGGTCACCTGTTGCGTAAACACACTACTTGTTTTCTGGCTTTTCGATCCTATTCTATTTACTTTGCATGACCATCAGATGTGTTTCTAACCATTCGATCTGATGAGATTGTTACCATGTGTGACATTACAATCCTACTTGAGTTACTTTGTAACACATTATTGACCTTGGTTTAACTCCCCTGTGATGGGACCTAGCCCACTTGGCAGTGCTTTTGCGCTTTATGTTATACATTGGATTGTTGACGTGGCGGTTGGATGTCGTTCTCCCGCAGTTCTGTAGATTGGGGTAGCTGGATATTAAATGCAGTGCTAATGTGGCAGTACCCTGCCTCGGTATACTACTCAACCCTAACGTTAACACGTCTTCCCGATTCTTCTTTGGTTATTGTTCTATTTGTTCTGAGGGTTTGTGAGCTCTGAGTTGGGAAAAACGATAGGTGCGCTGTGCTATGGTTCCTTCGGCTCTGTAATGAAATTCGTGGGCAATGTACTGTGCTTGAATTGGTTTTGGGCGCTGGTTGATACCTTCGCTGCGTGTTTGGTTATCCTGTTCGCCTGTTCGAAAACAATGCTATTTGGCTATGGAGGTTTCTTGTCTGATTTTGTGCTCAGTCCTCGGTAAGTTACATTGTTACTCTGTTGGCTATGTCTTCGGTAGAATAACTGTTGTTTGGCTTGCTTGTGGTTATCACTGTGACTGCGGTTGGTCGTAAGTCGACTGTGGCTCAAATTCAATCTTCCTATTCTCTGTCATGTGGCTTTCATTGTTCGGTCTCTGTGTATGCTATTGGTTCTCTGGTTTTTCATTCCAAGTTCGATTGCTGGTAATTTTCTGGGTTCGTTCGCCTTCTTATGACGCTGCCTTGACTGTGGCTGCAAGCACAGGGTTATTCGAGAGGTGCATTCAGTTTTAACACAGGTAAATTATTGTTCCATGCTTCAATTTCATCTGCTCCTCGTTCTGGGTCTAACCCAAATTGCTCCTTTTCTCTTCAGTCGCTCTGTGGCGTCCTCTGTTCCAAATACGGCTTCTCCTCGCGTCCTCCAGGTAAGGGTTTTGATTATTAGTTTTATGTTGCTTCTATAAGGTTTCGTCCCTCTATATTTCCTCTGTAGCTCACACTAATTTACTCCTGGTTCCTTGCAGGTCCTCACAGGCGACCTGGACGGTGTATTCCCCTGTACTCGATGGTATTCGATTGCGTATATTCTGGGTAGGCCTGAAACTTGTTCTGTTTTGTGAATGATGGTCTCTGCTTGGAGGATGGCCAGTCCGCTAGTCTAGTGTCTGGTCACTGTATTGTTCTTTGTTTGCCATTGTCGTTCTGGTTCGATTTTATGTATAAAAAATATGGGCTCCAGCGTGACCCTGTTGCTAGTCTGTTACAAACCCTAACTCAGGGTTTTGTGTTTGACCTAGGTTGTTGTAATTTTTGATTGTATTTACATTCGCCATGACTATGCTAGTCTCTGTCTATGTAAGGGAACTCGGCCCTACCAACTCTTGCTGTAAATTGCTATTCTGGACAATTTAAATGAAATTTGTTTTGATGAAAAAGATGTAAGGTAATTGTTACCTGTGGCAACTTCGCTTGTCTTTCGGTTACGTTGCTGGGCAGTCGAACTTATTTGCTTGTCTTTCGTTTACGTTGCTGTGCGTTGAACGTATTTGCTTGTCCTTAATTATGTTGCTGTGCGCTCGAATGTGAGCGGGACTGGTTGTCTTATGACTCGGAATTTGTTTAGGATTCTATCTGCTTGACTTAAATTTGATTGTAAATTACGCTGGTACAGTAGCCATGACAATATACTAATTTATAATGATACAATGGTCTGTTAAGTGATGAAAATATGAATGAAAATCAACAAATAATTATGTAGGCAATTTCGATGGACAGTACTTCTCTGGTTTGGATGCTTGATAGTTTCTATTAATAAATTCACTCAACTTCTTCTCTTCTGAACTGACCCTTTCTCTGTTACATGTATTTTGGCTTTATATCCCTCTGTTTGCAGTTGATGCTAGCAGTTGGTTTAACTGTTACAAAAATAGTTACATAACTTCTATTTCTTTCCATCACTACAGTCATCTGGCATTCCAAGACTTGTAGGAACAGTTGATGGTTATTTTTCTAATTACTTTAAACTACCTTTTAATTAACAACCGAACTTCAGTAATCCTAAACTGAAAAATAAAAAGACACCTAGCTTTTGCTGATTTGTAACATAAAATAAAATAAAATAAAAATTATTCTCAATAGAATTTGACAATTCAATAGACTCTCGCTTGTGAACCTGGTTGGAGTCCTTTCTGCCTCGTCACAGTGAGCTGGATGCTCCTGCATCACCCTGTATTTGGCATTAGTAACTCCAAAATTGACATCAATAACAATACATTCAACAAATAAAATCTTTATTTTCTTTAGATACATTCTCTTTCCAATCTTTTTATATATATATATATATATATAAAACGTGTTGTCTCAAAAACAAACTCCTTATATAATATATATAGATAATAATATATATATAAATATATATATATATAAATATAATATATTAAACATTTTGGACTCAAAACAAACTTCTTTTATTTATCTCACAGTCGTAATCTTTCAAAAAATTGTTTAGCAGATATTTTTTTTTTATTATGATTTATTATTATTTCTTAGTTTCTTGTGAATCTACGCATTAATAATTTTGATTTTTATTATGTATTAATTAAAATATTTTTCCCCAATTTTATCACTTACTATATATTAATAACATAAAAAAAGTTAAATGAAAATAATTTTAAAAAATAATAGAAATTATTAAGTTAAAATAATAATTTTTTATATAATTGAAAGAGTTAATTTTATATTTTGATTGCTAGCTTTCTTACTTATACCTTATTAAGAGATATAATTTTTTTCACTAGTAAGTGAATTAAATTTCTGTGTGCATCTGAGCTTAATAAGTTTTATTTCATTATTTATTAATTAAATTTATTTTTCCCAATTTTTATCACTTTACTCACTAAATAAATAAACATAAAAAAAGTTTTATATGAAAAATAAAAAAATTATTAAAAAATAATAAATAATTATTTAAATAAAATAATAATTTTTATAAAATTGAAAAAGTTATTTTATTTCATTGGTTTCTTTCCTACTTTACTTATTAAAAGATATAATTCTTTTCACTAGACAATTTATTTAAAATTTTAATGAGTTGATTAACTCCTTTGTGTGACTTTAAAAAATAAAAGATATAATTCTTTTCACTAGACAATTTATTTAAAATTTTAATGAGTTGATTAACTCCTTTGTGTGACTTCAATTTTTTAAGTATTAGTAAACCTCAACTTACCCTCCATTATTCTCGCAACTTTCAATATTCCATTCACAAGATATTGATGGTTGATGAATATGTTTCTATTTATTCATTGCTTTCATTTTTGCTGAAGATTATTATGTACTGTGGGGAAATGGTGGCCAAGAAAAAAGACAATTTATCAAATGTTTCTGGTCCATTTTTTTATTTTCTCATTAAATGTTTCTTATCCATTCTTTTATTTTCATTTTTAACAGATTTGTAAAGATAAACTCTACGTTTTTTATTTTCATTTTTAACAGATTTGTAAAGATAAACTCTACGTCCAGGAAACAAATAACTGAAGGAAGAAAACTTGTTTCAAATTCACCCAGGTTGTTATTGTTTGTGATAATTTGAACGTTACTGTTATCATGCTAGGATGTTAGTTGTGAATTCTAGTTTGATAATGCTACAATCTACCTCTCAATGAAAATAGTTGCGTAAGAATACAAATATGAGGATAGGTTGATTTTCTATTTACTATGGAAACTACTATGGAAAGTATTGGATTAAATCAATTGGCATGGAAGTTGAAACATTTCTTGAACCTAGACTTCCATGTTGAAAAGGATCATGCTATTGCATCTTTAATATCATTGAAGTTGGTTTTTGTGACAAAGTGGTGGATTGGAGTATTCAATCCAATTTTGATGCAATTAAAAATATTATCAAGAAGATCATAATAGGCTATGGAATTAGTTAATACCCCATGGTGATTAATCCATAAGAAAAATTAAATGTTGTGCTCCTAAAATAGCCATGAAAATTTCAAAGTAGAGTGGGTGAAAAGAAGATCAATGGGTGAATTCATTGATATACTTATAGACACCCTTTGAGAAATATGAGACCTCAATAGTTTTGTTTTATGCATGATGTGCACAAGATAGGGATATACAATGAAGAAGATCAATGGGTGAATCTATTGATATACTTATAGGCACCTTTTGAGAAATATAAGACCTCATTTCATAGCAGTGTTTTGAGAGGATGAGTAGTCTCTCTTATATATGATGTGCACAAGATAAGGATATATAATGAAATTTTAGTGTTTTGTTCTAGATAATAATTGTGTTATATATATGTTTTAGTGAAATGTGGATTAAGCTACATGCTTGAAATTGTGTTTCATTACATTTCTCTTTATTTTGACTATATTAACTAGTGATATCATGGTTTCCATATTCCAATAATATCTATTTTAAATGGATAGAAATCATCAATTTACACTATTAATCATCACTCAAATACCCTAACAAATATTACAAAGTTTCAGAATTTTTTAACTTTCCTCTTACAAAATCCTCATTAAAATGAAAGTGAAATAAAAAAGAAATAAATCCAAATGCAATAAAAATAGAAGATACAAACCATCCAATAATAGAAGTGGTATTTGAATCCCACGTATAGAAACCATCAAAGTTGTGGGACTTTATCACATAATTCAATGAATTTATTGCAAGGTTATAATGTAAAAGGGAGTTAAGCATTGATATATTTAAAATTGTATTCAAATGATGATGTAGTTAGTGGACACTCTAAGCTAAAAAGGTTAAGAAAATTGTATAGTTTACCAGATCGAATAATGAAATAGGAAGTTAAATCTTTTTGTGAGATGCTTCACTTCTTCAAAATTATAATATAATTAAGTATTAAAATCAAATTGAATAGAGGGTTTTAAGATTTGTAATTCATTGATTGGTATTAATTTGTTTTTTTCCTGAGGAAAAATCATAATTTTTCATTAATTAAAAAAATTATATGTAATAGATGTTTGTATAGTATATGCATTATGTTAGTCGTAGTCTTTAAAAAATGTATAAATTTGTACCGTACAAGGTATACTGATGAGATCATGAGCTCTATATATATATATATATATAATGTCAACTAGAAACCATTATAATCAATGCTAAAAACTACAAGAAAATTTAGGGCTTGTCGGCCTTCTCATAGGCCCGATCTATATAGGGCTGATGATAGTACTAGTAGTGTTCTTCTCCATGCTGCTCCTGAATTATCCACAATCCTCTGGGACGTGTGGTGGCCGCCTTTGAAATTTGGTTGGCAGTCGAATTACATCTCCTGTAAATATGTTGACATGAGATATAATTAAATTGAGCTTTTAAGATCATGATTTCATCCAAATTTTTCTTGAGAGAGTGCATATGACACGCTGAAATGTTATTGAACCAATTGATGATGATTTTTGAGTCTCTGAAAATCTAAATGTGGTTGCATGCATGTGCAAGTAAAAAATATAGTAGATTTCTAAGAGAGATCAATTCTGCGTAGTTGTTTATCCCCATTCCTAAACCCATTGAATTTTGAAGTGGTGATTTTCAGTCTTATGTAGAAGGATTCCCCCTCCACAACCCTGTGCTTGTGTTGTGCCATCAAAATAGGCCCACGGAATAGTGCGATCAATTGTTTCAGGTAAGACTACACGACCAATAGGTGGATGATTTTCATATGTAATTCGTGATATGCAACAACAATTTTAGCAATGGGGGACTACCATAGAGCCATTTTATCTCTGAAAATAATCCCATTTCTTCCAAGCCAAATAGACCAACAAATAAGCAGGGGAAGGTGACTTACTTTTGTATTGAGGGATGCTCCTTGCCAAAGTTCCCAGGCATTTGTTACATTGTGTCCATGCCATATGATAGTAATGGATAGCGCAAAAAGGATCTATTCCCAAATGTGATTTACCGTCGGGCAAGATAGGAATAGGTGGTCATTTGTTTCCTCTGCTTGATGATAGAGCACACACTAGGTGGGGCTGAAGAAAAAGTAATGCATTAAATTATGCCCCGTTGGTGTCTTGTTCTGAAAGGCATTCCACATAAACAACTTCGTTCGCGAAAGCACTTTGAGCTTCCATAGCTTCCCCCACCAATCCAAAAGCACAAGTGGTCTATGGGCAATATGAATAATGAGATAACCAACCTTCGAGGAGTATGTGCCATGTTCTGCGAGGGTCCATATGAGTTCATTTGCCCCATCTTTTATTTGGACATGTGATTCAGTCAGCGCTGTGATATATCCTTCCCAATCTTGCTGCTAATGAGAAAGTATGCCCAAGTGCTCCGCTGAAACCCATGTTTGTGAAAAGATAGTGTTGTTCCTCAGATCAGCAACATAAGCAATCACATTTATGTTCTTGTGTTTGAGAAATTGTATGAGGTTAGGAGGTAACCGAAACATGTTCCCACAGCCCAACTAGGGGTCAATGCCAATGCGAATGGATGAGCCATCATTGATTATCCATGCTATTCCATTCCTGATAGTAGGCATGGTGTGTAGGATTGCTCGCCAAACCATTGATATTCCAAATCATTGCCAAGTGGGCAAACGTATCCAGTCCATGAGCTGATGTGGCCAGATGTATTTGTAATAATTGCTTCTGTCTAGAGACTGTCAGAGATGAGGATAAGCCAACCCATATTTGCAGCAAGTGCATGTGCGAAGGAGGATAGATCCTTTAGTCCCCAACCACCTCATTTCTTTGGTATTGTAATATGTTTCCAACCCACCCAGGCAAATGGTTTACCTTCTTTATAGCCATTCCAAAGGAATCTGCAACATAGCCTTTGAATCTGGGACAAAATTCCTTCGGGAATCCATGCCATATACATCCAATAAATAGGTGTAGCCTCCAAGACAGTTTGATAAGCACAAGTCGACTCGCCTTGGAGAGGAATTTGTGGTTCTAGTTGAGTAAAAGCACTTTAAGGTGTTGTTAGTGATTGTAATTCATATAATTTCATTGGAGAGGAATTTGTGGTTCCAGTTGAGTAAAAGCATTTTAAGGTGTTGTTAGTGATTGTAATTCATATAATTTCGTTAATGTGTTCATGTTGCAAGTTATTTTAATTATTTGTATAACTACTTTGGCTTTTAGTATTTCTCTGTGAATTAATAATTTATTTATATTTTTGGTAATTTATAACTTGTTAATTTAGTAGGATTGAGAGCTCAATATATTTTAGAATCATAATGAGTATGTGTAGTTCCATGATTAATGTGGTGATTTGTTATATTTTTGTAACTATGTAATTTGTTAACTTTGTGGTATTGAGAGGTGTTTAGTATATTTTAGAATCATGATGAATATGTGTAGTTTCATGGTTAATGTGATGATGCTTGGTATTTAAAAAAAAATAGATTTTAAAATAAAAATATGATATTCTAATATTATTTTTTTGGTTGAGAGGTGTATTTTATATTAATAAGAGGGTAAGTGTGATTTTATATTACTCAAAGAAAAGCTGACAAGTGCTTTTTAAAATAAAAATATATAACTTAAAAATAAAGATATAAATGGATATACATATTTGTTTAGTTTTAATTAAAACTATTATAAAATATGAATAATTCCAATCTCATTGTGACTATCCAATTAATTGTTAATATTACAATTTAGTAAAAAAAGAATACAAAAGTATTTCATTTTCACTTTTAATATCATAAAAATTTCCTTCTCCATACATAGAAATACTTTGGTCAAATTGAAGGCTTCGTAGATCAAATTGCACCGAGCAATCTCATCAATTACACAAAAATAATTTAAGGCTTATTTCGAGGAAATCATAGGATTCATGCATGCGAATATTAATGTGGACAAAGAATGCCTTGTACATGGTGTCATGAGTCAACATATGAAATTTATGATCC